>WYDI02002370.1:0-74116 GCA_009867235.2 Psittacus erithacus
CTTCATAAGGGAGGTGCTCCAGTCCCCTGATCATCCTCGTGGCCTCCTCTGGACTTGTTCCAACAGTTCCATGTCCTAATCCCAGAGGCTGAGGAAGGAGGAAGGAAGAAGGTGAGAAAGAAATCCCCCCGGGTTTGGGGAGAAGAGATGTGAGCCCCGCTAGGGTTGCTAACAAAGAGAAGGTTGGCACAGAGCCCTGATGGCACTCCAGTGCAGCACTGTGCACAGCTACACTTCCCTGGAGGCTTTTCATTTAATTTTTATCACTGAAGGAGGACCCCAGCTACAACCTTTGCCCTTCTCTCCAATCCTGCACCAGTGCAAGGCATATCTTCCTGACTCCACATCTTCACTGCACACACACAGAGAAATAAAGGAGAGCAATGATCTTGCAGTTAAAAGTCATGCTGAAGAAGACTAATCTCTCTTTCCTACAGTTGAATTGGCTCTGCAGGGCTCACAGATGGAGTTTTTTCTTAAACAAAAAAAAATCACAGTAAAACCTTCATTTAAATGCTATTTAAGCAGATCTGATTCTTAAGATACATTCAAGAAACAGATGTGCAGAACAGAGAAGTGCCATTTTTATAGAGTGGTTCTTCAGTGTTTGAACCACGCTAGATTACATCTGGAGTGTAAGCTCCTCAGCTGCCCCATGTAATATTTATAACAGTTCACAGCACACAGCCAAATCTGTCTGCCAGGGAAGCCATGTGCCTCTTTATCAACCTCAGCACAAGGTGGCAATATACCAAAATAAATGGGATATTAATACGTTGTTGCCCTACACTTTCCAGATATCCCACAGTTCACCCTACGTTAGATTTACTTCTCTCTGCTGTTGTTCAAGAGAGGGATTACTTCTCCCTTACTTTTATGGCCTGGGATGCGAGTTCAGGGAGCCCAAGTCAGTGTAAGTTGTTTATCAGGCAGAAGCAGAGCCTGTACCGTTGTCAAGTCCCTGAATCCCTCATGTTAGTGCTTTTGTCTGACACTCTGTCCCATATTTGGGCTTTTGGTAAGCTGACAGGAATGTAATTTCTATTTAAAGATACACTGTCTGTTACTTTTATACCAAGTAATAAAGGCGGGATTTGAAGAACAAGCAGCAGGAAAAAACGGTTGGACAATTTATACATTGAGTCACCTCTAATAAAACCATTTAAAGAAAAAAAAGGGGGGAAAAAAGCTCTTCTTCTGCACTTCCTCACAATCTTCCCCAAAAATTCCCTTGGCTTAAAATTTCCCATGTTTGGTCTCTGCCCAAATGCGAATATTTAGATTCCTGCCAATTGTTTTCAGTCAGTTTTCAATTACATGAGGATGAAAAACAGACATTCCTTCCTATTGCTAGGACCAGGGCTGCATTTTCCCATAGCTATGCTGAAGCAATCTGAACACTGAAACCTACATTCAGTTGTAAAAAGCTATGGGTAGGGTACAATGCTTCCTGTGAAAGAATCCTTTTTAAGCTTTATAAATGCATTTTTATCAAGGAAAGGACTGCTATACTTGCTCCTCCTTCTGCATATGTGCTGCATGTGTATATCCAGTCATAGGTAATTACTTATTGTTGAGAGGAAATGTATTCCTCCTTAGCCCCATTACCCTTCCTGAACAAGCTCTTTGATAAAGAGAAAACTGGATTCTGGTATCTTGATTTCTGCAGATGGCTTTCAGAAGTACTTCGGAGTAAGTAATAGTTAGCCTCTGTGATTTTCAGCCATCGCCCTCATATCTCTTTCATGTCCTCACCCGCATTTAAAGCTCACATTGAAGCTGATATTAATGTTAAGAATAAGCCAGAAAGGATCCAGTACACATTCACATTGCCGACAGCACTGAGAATAGTCAGTGAACTAACTGCAGCAGATATGATACAGAAAATGCTGCAACATTATGTTGGACACCCAACACATCACTTTTGCCATTTCTTTGCAGAGACAAAACCCCACCTGTGGTTTGAACCCCACTTGTCTGAATTAAGTCTAATGTTTGCTCTCTCTAAGCCTCGATTTAAAACACTGACAGTGACCTCCCTTCAAACCGACTAATACAATTACCTCTCCACTTCGCAGTTTCACAGCTGGTGAAGCACAAAGCTGCTCCTCAGAATTTATTAAATACTTAGCTCACCCAGTAGAAGTATTTGTGCACTCAAGTGCTGCTTAGTGCAACTGAGCACAACAGATTCAGCATCCTCCCTGTACACAAGTTTTACGAAATCTAAAGGCAAACAAAAGAAGATGAAACCAAAGAAAACACTTCGCTTCTAAGTCATAAATTTTGCCTCACTCTTTACAATCCAGACACTGTAGTTTTGGGAGATGGTGTGAAGTAGATATCAACTGCTGACAAATAAAACAGATTCACTGCTTATTGTTCTTATCATTGCAAAAAGTAAATAAACCTAAGGGCAACATTCAAAACGTCCAAGTCCTTAGTCACGGCTTAATGTTATTGCTTAGGAACTACTCCTGATACTCTCTCTCATCCTGAATGACACCTTTTTCCCCATTAGTTCCACTACTTTCAGTAATAGCACTCCTGCAGGAAAAGCCTCAGCCCAGTTAAAAATGTGTGTCTTTTCGGACTGACTGCTCTTAACCATGTGCAGAGCAACAGGAAAGTAAAGGCATCAGGATACAACCTCAGAAATAAAGAAAATGAGTTCTAGCAAGAGTAAATTCCCAGAGAGGAAAGACAAAGGAGACCATGCAAAAGGAATGAACCAAGGAGATAAAGGCAGGAGAGGAGAATTTATCTTACACAAACAGAATTTGTGTTGGCCCGCCCATCCATGACACAAGCTTTAATGAGGCTGCCCATTCACCGAGGCCTCAGATAAACATACAGATGGCCATTTAAATTGCCACAATGGAGTATGTGTATTATGTGAGCCAGTGTTTTCACTTGGAGAGGGTAGAGAGGGAAAGACACGGGGCTGGAGATGATGAAGATAACAGGCCAGGATTATTGGACTTTTCCTATGCCTCAGCCTTTATAAGTTCTTCTATGAAAATGCTCATAAAGAGCTGGACTATAAAAATTCCAGACTTTACTGTTGGCATAATTGATCTCAGATATGTCACCACAGAAGGAGACAGAGGAGTATTCATGTAAGACATACAAATCTTGGAGAGGAACCAAGTGTAATATATAATCTTCCCTTCCCAGAAAACCATTCATGGTGGTTTTGGAATAGAATTAGACTTTTAAAAACCTGTTCTCTGACCTGCAGCATGGTTCAAACAAAAAGTTCTCAGGATCACAATAAAGAACACTTGAATTTGATAATGCATTATTCATCTAGGTTTGAAATAATATCTCCTTGATGATACTTTCTTATTTCACAAAAAAGAGACTGAGCAACTTCTTCTTAAAAGACCCTTTAAAGGGTCTTTTAAATCTGAATTTGTACAAAATTAGGATTTAAAATCTGAATTTTGTAGATCTGAAACTGTACAAAATCTAGAGGTTAAATTGGCACAAGTGGGCACTGCTCTGTTTGAGTGTGATCTGGGGCTCATGGAAACATTTTTGCTCCAGTAGGAGGTGTCTACCAACACTGTATAATTATCACAGTACCACTGCAAGAATTTTTAGAAGGCTGTGTTTTATTTATGCACCATGCTGTATGCTTTCTTAAAAACCGTATGTTGTTGTTATTGGCATTTTACCCCAGGGTGGCTGGGAAAACCTGGTTTCCATTTCTAGGCATTTCTTCTTTGCAGCTCCCTCACATTCCTCTTCACTTTCCTTCATAAATTCTGATTTTTGGTGCTCCTGACCCTTCTTTTTCTCTTGTCTTCCTTCTTTAGGGAATACAAGTTCATATCTTCTCCTCTTCAAAGCTGTAGCCATGTCACAACTGACGTTAGAAGCCACAGACAGTCAGTCCCCTTTTATGCCTCTTCTGCTATTGTTTGACATTGTCAGCATCCACCTTGTAAGCCATCGGGGCATGTGGCCCAAACCGATTGCTGAGGGCTTGATCTGTGCTCTGGACTGAACATCAAAGACAGCCTCCCACTGTGTTCAGCAGGCTGTGAATCAGACCCTACGACACTGTCACAAATCTCCATCAGGGTGCTAGAAAATCAGCTGAAGAAAAGCAAAAAAAATTTTCTGGTGGGAATCCAACTCTGTGCCCAAGCTGCTTACAAAGTCAGTCTTAAGAGCATGTGGAGTGGGGAATTGCTTGTCTAAACATTGTGTGTCTGTCTGTCCGTGTGGCTGTGTGTGTGAGTGAATGAGCAAGAGACATCCCGTGGGCCTTTTAGAGCTGGTTACATTTAGCTGCTTTGTGGCTGGTGCCATATGCTTAGTAGCTGTGACTCATTGATCGACTAGCTGCCTTAACATCTTGCTTCATTGTCCTTTTCTGTTTATAAAGGTTTTCCCTCACCCCCATCTGAGATGTCAAGAACAGTGATTCCAGATGTAAGGATAATGTTTTCCGTCCCAGCACATTACAGGACCTGCAGGCATGCCTTGGATGAAGACTGCAAATGAAGTGGATGCTGTTAGACTGCTGAACACTTTAGAGCAATGCTGAGGGATGAAAGAGAATGCTCAAGGCAGTCTGTCTTGTTATATGGCCCTCAACTGAATGAAAGATTACTTGGTGAGATATTCTGGGATGTGCCTCTGCATAGATCAGGAAGCAAATCTAAGTTCCTTGTGAGACAGGCAGAGGCACTTGGGATTTTGGGGGTACTTGTGAATACAAAGGAAAAAAAACCCAGGGATATCCTGAAGGTATCTTATCAAAACACTCACCAGCCCCCACCCTGTTCTACAAAGTCCAGTAGCTATTGCAGAGGAACAGTACATTTATGATTGTGTTCATCAAAAGAGCTCAGAAAGAGACAACAGCCATCCTCCTCTGAATCAGCATGAGCTACCAGGGAAAGACATGATCCTAGACACCAACATACAGGAGGTAAAGGCTCCAGCTCTACAGTGTTTACAGAGGGATAACACTTATCCGAAGCTCTTGGGCTGAGATGTTCAGCACTTTGCAGCACGAAGTTCCCCATCTGAGGATATCAGAAGGCTGGTTGGAGACCCTCCTCCTCCCCCTCCCCGCCCCCCCGCTAGAAATGCTCAGTGGCAGTGACTGGCAGTGACCCTGGGCAGAGATTAAACCAGCTGCATTAAGTGCAGTGAATATTCAAGTAGAACAGCAGTATTTAGTGCTGTGGATATTTAAGGCTTTTGAGCTCATCCATCTCTGTTTGACTCTCCCTGGACAGGAAATTGCTAATTACCTTTCCAAGGCAGGAGCAGCTCAGCTCCTCCAGGGCAGAGGAGTGAGAATTGGCCATAATTACAGGAGGAACCACAGAACACTCTCTGGTAATGGAGGGACTAGGCTGCAGCCAGCACTCACAGGCTGATTAGTATAACTGCTTGCAGTCAGGATGTACAGCCACTTCTCAATTGCCTTTACCCTGGGAAAAATGAGATGCTGTCAGTGTAAAACTTAAGAAAAAGAACAATAGAAATCAAATTAACTGTTTTCTTTTGATAGTAAATCAATCATAATTTAAACAATTATGTTAACAATAAGATATTTTTTCTAGCCCTCCAGCGCTCCCTTTGAATTTTCCCCACAACCCATGGTTTGGAAAATTTGGTTTCAGAATGAGTGAACCATACATGCTTTCAATAACAGCTTGAATGGGGGCGAGGGACATTGTTCCTAAAAAGAGCTGTGTGAATATTTTAAGTTATTGAGTAAGAGGGGTGGTAACAAGAACAATAGAAGAACTAAATTACTGTTATTTTGTCTCTTCTAGACCTCACTGCTGTCATACATTTGCCCTTTCCTCTGAAGCGGGGTTTGTCTCTCTGATGGGCTCTTCTGGGGAGCTGTCTGAGCTAACACAATTATTGTGTCAAACTCTTATCTCAGGGGCTGAATAATGGAGCCAGGCTTTGACTGACTGTCTCCTCCAGTTGTTAATGAACTGTTTATTGCAATTAGCATCCGTGTTCTTTTAGTTGGGTCTAGCGGAGGGGTGCGCTTAGAAAGCTCTCAGAGGGAAGAAGAGACTGGTAAGAAGCAGAAGAATGGGGAAAAAATGAAAATAAACTGTAAACAAATAATAACAAATTTGCAAGAACATTTCCACGGTGTACTGCTCGTGCGGATCCTAAAACACTGATAAAAGTATAGGAAAAACGTGGACCCTTTCCTCCGGCTACGATTTAGCTCGGGGGGGTCACAAGTACGGTTGCACGGTGGGGCCCGCTGCCGTTGTTTAGAAGCAGATCATTCAGTTCAAGAGTGAACAGGAGAGGGCAGCATCGCTTTAAACTTACCATAAGAGCGACTATTGCGGTGTTTGGGAAACTGCACTTGGGCAAACGGCTCATTGCGCGTCACCAGGCAATGGATTGATAAAGCGAGGCTGCCCGGAGGTACCTCACTGGAAGGAATGTCTGCATGGGAAGAGGATGGAAGAAGACGGGATTTTGAAGCGCAGAGTAGAAAGCAATGTTGAGTGTGGTATTTCAGCACTGCTTTTGGCCTGGCTCAGTTCAACAGTCGAGTAAAGAATCCAAAGCTCCTGAATCAGTGTCAGGCAGCAGATACCAAACGATGTATACTTTGAGCAGTTCAATTAATTACATTATATCTCATCCAAAGATCATTATAATCTTACAAGGTAAGAAAACTTGTTTCAAAGACGCCAAATGATACACAAAGGGTGGTAAGCACCCTGCGCAGTGCCACATCACATCACGACAGCACCCAAATGGCTGTGCTCTCCTGCTAATCACTGAACCACATCAAGCATGTCCATTGCATTTTAATGACTCAATAGAT
Organism: Psittacus erithacus; assembly: GCA_009867235.2. NCBI lineage: Eukaryota > Metazoa > Chordata > Aves > Psittaciformes > Psittacidae > Psittacus > Psittacus erithacus. Next base: position 6,839 of record WYDI02002370.1, read on the forward strand.
TTTGTAGACGCAACCAGCAGACCAGAATTGCTGATTCAGCTTCAGCTGAAGGATCAATGCTCTGCTCTAGTGCATTGTCTTAAATTCAATTTATTTGGTTATATAAATATACGAGAACATCTTAAGCCCTGGCAAAGATCCAGTAGCCCTAGGTACATCAGTGAAAAGTCCAGTGTAGTGACTTTTAACAGAGGACAAAATCTGGTCCGTTAACTTTGATTTTTCTTCTCTGACAGCAGTTACCAGAGGCAGTTATGGCAGTTATTAATGAGCTGCTGTGGGCAGGGGCTCTCTTTGACATATGACTTTTGAAAGTTATGCAGCACACAAAATCACATGGCAGAGAAATTCCCACACACATAAAAAATAGCCATAACCTATCAGTTGCAATCTTGGCTCTCCTTCCCTTCTTCCACTCAGTTATGCCTGCTTCAGTGAAGAGAGAGTAATTATCTTTACAACTGATGGTCCTGCTAGTACATTACTAAATCTGCAGAGCCAAACAAGATTTGCTGCTCTGAACGCTTTCCAAATCAGGCTCGCAATCCTGAGGAAGATGAGTGCCATTTCAGAAGAGGATAATGGAACATTGGCTCCAAGAGAGTTATTTTCTTCAATCATTTTGCAATATAGGTGAATCACAGATATCTTTTTCACTTCATAGCCAATGTTCTAGTATCTCTGTTCTATACCTGAGGTGTAGAATCAGAAAATGGGGGTTCATTTACTGAGGTTTTTGATGGTTAATATTTCACCATCCATGTAAATTAATCGTTTGATCTCTCTGTGGAAATTACCAATAAAATAGGGATACTGAAAGAAGTAATCTTGGAGGTGACTGTGTGGGAGTTCTGTGAATGAGAATGTCAAATACACATAAACCTACATAAACCACAAAATATCTCTTTGGGCATGGGCAGGCTTCCGGAAATGAAGAGATAAATGACCTATTTATCGAAACAGACATTTCAAGTAATATTTTCTAATCCTAAAAGTATTTTTGATCCACTATTTTGTTACATGTGAATTTGCATAGATCACACTTTAGATTTTCAGGGAAAGGCTGATATGGAAGTGTTTTGGTTTGGCAGTTTTTAAAATCTGATCTTAAAAATAACTTTTTTTCTTTCCATCATTTAATTTCAATAGCCATGCTAGAGTAACTGAGCCATTATTACTGGCACATTATCGTATAACTGAAAGATTGAATATGATTTAGGATAACTGAAATATGTTATTTTAACACATTTTGAAAAGAATACTGCCAGATGCTCTTTAGCACTGAATGAAACATCTTATCTTTTCTAGGCCAGTACGTAGGAGGGGCATTCAATGATTTTAAAGCAAGTTTCGATCAGTAGTCTCATCATTTAATGAGAACTAAAAATACTGTGAAAGAACTACTAAGCCTTTGAAAGTTTCAAATAAAAAGGTCTTGAAACAATGCTACTTGGATTTTCTGCTTCATGATAGTATTTTTGCTTTAAATATTCTGAATCCAAAGGAAAAGTAGTATTTCAGTGTTGAATTTCCCAGAAAACAGAAATTCCATGCCTTGACCAACTATAATTACCAAATGAATGAGTAACCCATTTTCTCCCAGGCCCTCAGTTTTGCCAGCACTAAATTTACACACAATCATTTTTGAAGGAGATATGAGAGGAAATGCATAAATGCCAAGAATGCTTGTTCAGGGAAATGACACGCCATCCTTTTCCCAACATCTGGTTATTCATGAAGGGCTGACAAATCTTCTTCTAGACTTATTAAGCACAAAGGTATCTATTCTGAGGGGATCTACAATAAAAACAAAATTTTTATTGTAGGGAAGCTTTGAGCTGAAGCCTAGTACAGACAGAGAAAAAAGCTTGGAAGAAGGAGAGCTGCTTTTGTTGGTCCATGGCTCAGAAGCATTAGCCGTCTTCCTCTCCAGACCCCTATTTTTAGATGACCTCCAGTGCGTTAGATCAAGTGTATAAATTGGATGAGGTCAAACCGCCTCTGTGTGAATATGCAGCTCCCAGAGGTGTGGCGAGGTCTGTGGAATTCAGCTGGCTAGTATTAACCTGAACCATGTCAAAGAGTGACTATGTCAGTCTTTCTATTAGGACCTAATAACCTTTTGACAGTTTGAAGTGAAATTCTCATTTAATTCATGCTGATGTGTATGTAGAGATGGCAGTACAGGCTTGGGGTTTTTTTCTGCTTTTACACTGTCTTCCCTACTGCATTAGCAGCTCACTGCAGCTCATAAAAGGTTTTTGCAGGAAAAAGATTGTCATTCCCAAAAACAGCAGAAACCTCATGATTTCTACTTCTGTAGCAGTTTAGTTTTATTCTAACAAGTGTCATCAAAGCAGATTTCATACAGTAGAGCATACTTCTGTAGGTAGAGGTGTGTAGTTACGAACATAAGCACACTCACAGAGCTGATAATACACTTAGTAATCCATTATAAGGGCAACAGAATAAGCACACTTCAGCAGATCCCAGAAACCACCCATCCTAAGTTCCCTCTTGCAAAGCATGAGCCCTTTTTGCTTGGCAGAGCTCTGAGGGACTTGAACATCACATGTCAGTTGTACTGAGAAGGGAATTTCACCTCAAAATGGTTTAGCGTTAACCGGCAGCCCCGAGCTCTGCAAGATTTATGTGAGGCTGCTGGTGGTGGTGTGTCACTTGGCAGTGTAGGACTGTGTGTGGAGGGAATTCCATGCAGTGTGGAGGCGAGCTAAGGAATTAAACGGGATGGGATTTGCATTAGAGCTTCACCAGAGTTAATCAGCTTTGTCCCTGAAATCTGGCTGCAACTTCCTGCTCTGGTCAACAGAAACTCTACGACTACAACATATAAAAATGCCTTGAAGAAACAGAAAAGGAAAGGAAGCAATTATTTCAGTTCAGCTAGATAAGTGCCTAAGGGATCAATTCCCCATCTGAAAAGTGTATTGGCTTTCTCAGCCCCATGGCACGGACTCTGCAATGAAGAAAACCCACATATAGAATGAGGTCAAAAAGTTAGCTGTGAGTGTATTGTCTGGGCTTTAAATTTAACCTTGCCTTATGTCTAAACCCAGATGACTGAAGCATTCTGCTAAGTCTTTGTTGCTTGCGATTACACATATTTTAAAATATGTGGAAAGCTCTGTGACTCCTCCTCTTCCAATGGAACTGGGGATTCAGTTCAGCAAGTATATGCGCTGATGGATACAGAGGTCACCAGTTACTTCTCATGTCAAATTAATTTTACTAAGTATACCTCATTATTTATCCTGCATGCATCAAAAAGAACACCCAGCTTAGACTGAAATGTGTCTGGATTCACGCTGATAGAGGGATGAGAATTGCCAGACTGGACTAGCCCAGTGTCAGTCCACACACTCCAGCAATCTGTCTTTGATAATAACTAGCACCAGATACTGTAAAGGAAAAAGCCTCTACTGAGCAATAACCCCAGTCATTAAACTGTTTTACCCCAATCAGGGAGAAGTTGGTGCCCAAAGCATGAGGTCTTTTCCAAACATTTGCTAATCTGGCTGGAACATTATCAATGTAAATGTCTGATTCTTTCCAGATCTTGCTCGCCTCTTCAGAGAAACCGTGTGGAATAAAAAAGCAGATAGATGAAGGGGAAGAAAGAAATTTCCAAAATGCAGGACATAAACAAAGAAGGTTTGGGGCAGGATGAAAAATAAACAGAGAGAGTGTCTGGAGGAGAGGAGGGAATGAAAGAAGAATTCTGTCCTTTAAAAATAACAGAGGCTTCTTTTATAGCTCACAAACCAGTGGAGCTTACCTTACAGGGAACAGTTCATGACTCACACCCTGGCTTGGAAGTCCAGCAGAGATCAGCAAGATGTCAAACCAAAATTCAGCTATCTCTGCAGAAAGAGCTGATCAAAGTTCTGCCCAAAACAGAGCAGCACTGTGGATTATGTCGACTCAGTGAAGTCAGAGGTGACCACAGAGGATCTGCAAGCCTAGATCCTCTGCCCCTTCTCCTGCGGAACATAACAGCATAAGGGCTTGACTGGGTAGAAAAGGGCTGGGATTTTATCTGTTGTGCAGCAAAAGTGGGTGGAAGGAAAATTTCGCTTGCTGATAGCATAAGGGTTGAAAGCTACAATTGCACCAATGATAATAAGAATTCAGGACTAGCAAGATTTGTGCTTTCAAAGAATTAATACGAAAAAATGTCTCAACCCCCCGCCCATGGAAGCTGATAGATAAAGAATTAGGATAAAAGCCCTAAATGTGGTTTCCAAATCAGTCCAATGTGAATATCCTGCTTTGGGAGACATGAATAACTACAGTACAGAAGAAGTGATGGGAAGTGACACGTACAAGTCAAAGAGTTTGCAGAATAACAGAGGATTGAACTTGGAGAGCTATAAGCTCAAATACAACGGAGAAACTCACTTCCTAGGGTTCTAATACAGTGAGATCCCACAAAAGTGGACTCCATACGTGATAAATAACCCTGCTTCCAGATCTCCTGAAAAAGTTTAAGGGCACAGCTAACAACATTTTTGAAGACAATTTCTGTGCTGATAGATGGTAGCACTGACATTTTGCATTTATTACTGGTGATTGTTTTGCACTTGCAGAAACAGCGAGTGCATTTTGAAACTCTGATGGTAATTTGACATTCACAAATTTCTTGTCACCTGGCAAAGTCTGTTAAAATGTTCCAGGCAATTATTTTAATCCTGTTGAAGATTAATCATACTTTAAAACATCAGTTCTAGAAATAAATTCAAAATGTTAATAGTGATAAATTACTGTCGCGAATGGATCATTACAGAGAGGAAACATTTAGTTTAATTGGAGTTGTTCCTGAGCCACTCTACATACATTATATGCTGCAAGAAGCTGAAAGCAAGTTCTGTCCTACTGAAGAAAAACTACAGTCCCATCCTGGATTTAGCCTCTGTTGTAAAGGGAGTAAGGGAAATGAGATCAGACGAGGTGCCTCGCTTGGATGTTAGTTTCTAATCCAGCAGATCATTCCAACCAAACTATACAGGGCATTCACAGAGACTAAGCTTTGGGCAAAGCTGGCCAAAATACTTTACTAGGGCTCTCCCATCATGAAAAGAGACACCTCATGGGATACCACAGAATCTGCAAGAGACACAGACTCAATGTGTAAGGGAGCAGGCCTCTTCATGCAGAAGGCAGGACCTTCCGGAGTATCTATGCGTCTGCTTTCTTGAAAGGCTTTAAATGTCCTTATAAAATGAAAGAGGAGAGATTGACATTAGATATTAGGACACACTGGCACAGGTTGCCCAGAGAAGCTGTGGCTTGCCCCATCCCTGGCAGTGTTCAAGGCCAGACTGGATTGGGCTGGAAGCAACCTGGTCTAGTGTGAGGTGTCCCTGTCTGTGGCAGGGGGTTGGAACTGGATGAGCTTTAAGGTCCTTTCCAACCCAAACCATTCTACAATTCTATGAAAGAGAAGCACATATCCTAGGCTACTAAAATGCACCTGTTAAGTCATTTTAAACTTTCCTTCCTCTGCACTACCTTGGTCCTGCTCTATCCAAAGATAAATTAGCCACAATGGGGCAAGAATGGTGGTAAGCACTCCTCCCCCAACAAAACTCTTTGGAAAAGCCTCTTGCTATGTTGGCAACAAAGATATGAAAAAGAAAAGCTGCATAAAGCTGATACATAACTGGAACATCATTAGGCTAGGAAGATCTATTACTGACAAATAGTTCTTGCTGGGAACACAGTATGAAGTGAACCTAACACTTTTAAAGCCCAGCCTGAGTCCTGTTTCACATTGTTTTGGAGCCTGTTTTTGTGAGACCTTGAGCATCTCCGGCACCAGTGTTGTTTGGGCTGGAGGGCTCCCAGACCACTTGGATGAGCCCACAGCACTGTGCAGAATTGGGCTTGCCTTTCTGCCCTGCCCTGTGACTCCTCTGTGGCCAGGCACATGCCTGTATCAATATGTTTCTGGAGGAGTTCCCAGCAAGCCAGATGCAAAGACACACTACAGAAGCCTTGTTTAAAGGGTACACTTCTGCTGCACAGTGCACACTAGCCATACACAAGACAGCAGCCTATTGGGTAACAACTCTACCACAGTCTCTGGAAGTCAGATTCTTTAGAGAAGACAAGGGTCTTAAAGATTTCTTCTTGTATCTTCCACAGAAGAAGCATCAAGGGAGCTAGCTTCAAATACCAGGATCTCCTGGAAGTGCTGTTCATTTCTTTACTAACTCTAGGGCACTGCTATGCTCCCATGTGCTGTACACAGCATAGCTCCTGTGCCTCTGAAAGACGGAACTGTCTCCTTACTGTCCATTGGCTCCTCACCATTCCCTATCACTGGGATGGCAAACATGATGGGGCAGCACTACCTTACCTGACCGTTTCTTTGCTGGCTGACAGCATGGACTATTTCTACCCAGGCAATCGCACTGCCCCAACGGTAAGAACTGAGCTGGATTAAGTTCAAGACCATGTACGGAGTCCAGGGTTCTGTGTCGCACACTTGATGAAATGGACTAAGCACTTGAACTATTTCAGGCTACCACATAACCTTGACATGTTAACAACCTGGGCTGTTACTGAGCTGGGTTGGATTCAAATCCATGGACAAAGGTAAAGGGTTTTGTGTTCCATTACTGGTGCCAAACTGTTCTGTTTTCTCACTTGGCTCCTTTCATTATGGTGTTTTTCAAAGCTTTTAGAAAGCACCCATTAGCACTTCGCTCTCTATAGCTAATCTAATAAAGGGACAAGTGAAATGGGAGGAGGGAGAAGGTGGACAGGAATTATTACCCAAATTAGCTGTTAAGCTTTGGCTTCTTGGTGAGGGTTACAAGGATAGAGTGGAGGGAGGGAAAGGAACTTCTGTTTCTAGAGCATGACTATGAAAATAGACACACTGGTAACTATGAACAAAATGGAAAAAGTAAATGCAATCCATGGAGTAACACCATCGGGAAAACAAATGTTCTCAAAGAAAAATTTCAGAAACTGCATAATTCTCTGCAGCATGAAGCACTGAGAGCCAAGGTCTGGTTTATTGGAAAAGTTCCTTTGCATCTGGATCCCCATCAGACTTGGAAGAAGGAGAAGTCTAGGAGGGCTGTGGTTTAGAGTGCGCCAGCACTCTCAGTGCATATTGTTCCATTTCCTTTGTAACAATAGCAGGAGCTTCGTGCTTGACATAGCGAGTCTGCCCTGCTCAGTCTCACCTGAGATGTTTCTTGCCACAGTCCAGACACTGAGGATCTGTAACAAAGCAAAAGCAGAAGCTGGACATTGATCCCTATGTGAGACTCAAATCACACGTGGCACACACACTACTGTTGAACGTCAGCTGTAGCGTTAGGCATTGTTTGCCTCAAGCCTTGCTTTTGCAATTCATGTGTGAGAAAGAGCTCAACACAGATAGCAGCAGAAACTGGAAAACAAGATTAGTATATAATAGCTCAATTCAACCCCTGAGCAGAAAATATTGTGGTACATTGTGATGACTTCACGTTCCAAACACTGGCACAACAGCTGTTAGTTATGTCAGGCCATTGCATCCACCTAAGAGTGGTAAAGCCAGTGCAGTGCATTTATGTATAAAACATTAAAGAGCATCTCTTCTTTTAGGAGCCATCTTAACCTGGGTGCTGGTAATGCTGCCTTACAGCTTGGAACAGCTGCAGGTTTCTGTAGTTAAAAAGTCATTGACACGCTGCATTTTAAATCAGTACAGAATTTTCTCTTCTGAGGAGGAGTTTGCATGAACTGAAGTCATAAGTCCTTTCTGGACTCTGTCAGGAATAACCCCTGAATATGGTGGAAGGGAATTACAAAACAGAACAAAGTATATTTCAGTTACAAATTCCTGAGAACTCCATCACCAACAGACTGCAGAACAATTTTTGGGTTTAGGGAGTGATACATCATTTAAAAGTCATGTTATTTGGGACTCCAGGGTAAAAAATCCGCAGTTTATTGCCTTCCAGATTCTTAATTTTTTTCATAACCAAAAATCTGGTGGTAAACCAAACATTCTTACGCATTTGTTGACATGCCCTGTGCATTTGGCACAAGTGAAATCCTTGCTATTTGGGTCAGATGAGTGTCCTCAAAGCCAAGGCAAGCCCTTGTCTTCACTGGGGCTATGGCCTCTGCAGGGAGCTGGGTTGCCTGGCTCAGTCTCCTCATCCTCTTCCTGACTGCTCAAGGTCAGACCCAGGAATCCTCTGCCCTCCACACAGGGCATGCCGAGAGGAAGCAATCTTCACCAGCTCCCTATTGCTGCCTCTTGGCCCCAGCCCCAGAACTGGCTGATACTCATTTGGCAATACAGTCTGATTTCATGCCTCCCTGCTAGAAATCACAGTAGAGACAGAAAAACAAATGGGCTAGAATAGCAAAACCTCTCTCTTCCCGAAGCCTAAGTCTGTGCCTAAGAAGAGCCTCTGGTGCATTTGTATGAGTTTACTGCATTGAATCAATTGAAAGAACAGCTCTCATTCACCACACACAAGAGATGCATCTCCTAGATTCATCTCCTCTTCCCTCCGGGTAGATATTATCATAAGCAGAAAGCAGGGTTTAGATCCTTGGTCCCCTCCCATCAAGCCCTACCCTCCTTCCCTGCTTCAGTCTCCCTAGTTGCTTCTTTGTATCACTGATAGCCTGAAACGAGAAGCTGTTGTCTGGTTTGGCTGGTAACTGTACCTCCAGTAAAGAGGAATCTCATTTTACAAAAGTTCAAGAGCTGAAGTAAAGTTTATCCTGGTTAGCAAGTTTGTTATCTTCAACACTCTGACTCGAGGCAGCTGAAAATGAATATGGCATATACATGGGATGGAAACCTTTGTAGGCTTGAAAGAGGCTTGAAAGCTGCATTTACAAAGTATATCTTAGGCACCACAGAAATACACACCCTTTCTTTAAAATACAGCTGGTGGGATCCAAAAAGCAGACACATCTACGGATACAAAGACAGAAGATGATAACTCTTATTAAGATCTCAAACACTGAGACATAACTCTGAGAAACTGGTGTTTGAATCAACTGATTTGTCTCTCCCACATAACTTTACATTGCACATTATCCACTCATTTAGGTAAAAACATTTCCTGGACTGACAAACCTGTAAATCCACTTAATAGCCATGAGATCCATATTGCCTTCACTTTTCCTTGCTTTATTACAGAATCATAGAATGGTTTGGGTTGGAAGGGACCTTGAAGCTCACCTAATTCCAACCCCCTGCCACAGGCAGGGACACCTTCCACTAGACCAGGTCGTTCAAAGCCTCATTCAACCTGGCCTTGAACACTGTGTTGAACGCTGCCAGAGATGGGGCAGCCACAGCTTCTCTGGGCATCCTGTGCCAGCGCCTCACCACCCTCAAAGTGAACTATTTTTTCCTAATATCTAATCTAAATCTACCCTCTTATTATCTATACCAACCCACATGGATGAGCAACTGGCTTATTTTAGGTGCGTATATTGTAAGATCCTAAATGCACTTCTGAAGCTGTACTTAAGCAACGTCACACTAATGAGATATGAGGTGCAACCTGGAGAACAGCAGCTGCCAAAACCATCCAAACTAAACAAGCTCAGCCCATTTTTCTTGGTGACAAAGATGTAGATGTTGAAATACGTTCATATTTACATCAAATATTTATCACACACTAGAATGCCTCAGTTTGCAGAATACATAAGTGGCACTCAGCACACATGATTTCTCTCACTGCCACTTCCGTACTGGCAGCCAGGAAAACCCTGACGTACAAACACTGTTTCTTTTCCCCTCCAACACTTCACAGCTGCTGCATTTATGCCATTTGCTACATGGTCTTTCTCATCCTGATGGAAAGTGCCTCTGATTTCTCTCCAGTGGCAAGGAGCAGCCATAAGATCCCAGAGATGAGTGCACTATGAGGGAACCAAAGGAGTTTGGGAATGGGCAGGTGAGGACGGTCAGAGATCAGCAGCAAGGAGCACCCTCGCTGTTCTGCCTGCTATGACACCTGGAGCACTCCCACCAAATCCAGGCTATGCTGCCCTGCACAGCACACCAGGATAAGATATTGTTCTGTGCTGAGATGCAAATGTGGACAACATGCCCAAGAGGAAGCACTTTGGGATGGGCTGATCAGTTCCTGCTGTATTCCTGAAAGGGATGTACTGAAGCTAGAGAAGCAGATGGGGTGAAATCTTGTCCTAATTACGTTAATAGGAGTATCGTCATTGTCTTCAGTGGCACTAGGCTTTCTCTGCAGAGAACCTGCCAGAAAATCCCAATACCCATTTGTATTTTCCTATTTCAAGATGAAAATTAGGTACAGCACGTATTTCACCCACTGGTGTACAGCTGTCACCGTGGAAACCCTGTTCAATAGAGTGTGAATACTTTTAGAGTACTGGCTGGGTTTGCAGTGTTGAGCACCATTTTTTCCCCATTAACTTTCTTAAGGGTACTATAATTCAAAAATTAGGCTACCCATGTGTGTACAAATAGCTGTAATTATGCACATAGCTGCTATATATGTCTCCTGAAACAAACCCTGTACTGTACTTCTCAATTAAATTCAGTTCTTCAAACATACCATGATGATGTAACAAGAACTTCTATATTTTCCCAAGCATACACTAATTATTTCTTCCATTGCAACATCCTGTGAATAGATACTGCCCCATTCTGCAGATGGGGAGAGCGAGGTACACAGGAGTCACAGACCTTGTCAAAACCATGCAGCCAAGTCCTGGCAGATTCAGGAATGGAATCCATGAGTCCTGACTCTTTAGTTCCCCTGCTCTGATCAGCAGACAACACTCCCTTCCTCTGAAATAGGCTATTTTGATTGAAAACAGATGGTGTACATTTTTGGCACAGTGTTTTAACTATATTAAAATGCTCTGAATGAATATGTGCTTATATCATACCTATATATGTATACATGTATATACATGCATACTACATCTCTGTATACAGAAATAGGTATGAGTTAAGGATGTATTAATTTACATATACCATATGCAAATGTAATGGATATGCTGAAAGATCCTGAAGTGCAGTTGGACAGCTGGCATACCTAAACACATAAGCTGTATTCTTCGGTGGTATCGTAATTACGCGCTATGTATTCTCTAAGCAACAGACTTTACAGTGTTGATGGAGTATACACTTTGATGTAATGCACATAATAATGTTTATCATTTCATGAGAAATTTTAGTGCAGCTTCAGTAAAGGATGAATCATATCCTTTTTCACTAGCTCCAGGACCAATCTCCATCCTAGCTGAACAATGCACTTAGTGGACATGGCCTGCATTTGTAGTGGATTTTTTCTGCAACTGAATTGTTATGTCTTAAACATCATGCTTATCTTTTGAATTTGCTCTTTCTGTCTAAAGATTTGTCCCTGCATTAAGTCTTCTCTAAACAGTTTGTTTCCAGCTAAGGACTGGCAAATCTTGGACTCACTGCCTGTCAGGATTAAGATCTTCCCACACATCATGCCCTGGAGGAGCTCACAAGGGTCAGTTTTTAAATTACCCAATTCTTTGCCTGCTTGCATGCAGCCTTGGGTCAGGTAAAGATGGTCTGTCATATCAGCTAATTAACAGCTCAGGAGGTCTCTTCCATGGTTGGAAATCACCAGAATGGGCTCGTACCACTTGCTGTTTCTTATGCACCCCTGGCAAAGATGAGAGGGTGGGCCCTGCAAGCTCCTCACATAGGATACATCCTAGTTACATTCCTCTTTCCACAAGCCCCTTTTCCACAACCTCTTCCCATTGATGGAATTTCCATTACTTTTATTGGTTGACTGGATTTTCCCCTTCACTTACCGCAAAAGAGGTAAGGAAATAAGCCTTCAAATCCACAGTTATGCAGGGGGAGTTGAAAACAGCTCATTCCCCATGGGTGCTAATCCTTTGTCTGCACGTTGGTCCCAGCTACCTCATGCCTTACATGCACAGAAAAGAAGCCAGAATCGGGGGTGAGATTAGAATTTGGGAATTTTATCCTTGCAGAAAGGGGAGCCTGAGCAAAAAGTTACTTCAGTCCATGCTAATTCCTGCTGGCCTGACTCGTGCATGTGCAATATTAAAAGGAAATATCACTGATACTCACTGCTCTTCAGTCAGTTTTGGTTCTAAATCTGCAGAACTCAGGAATCAGGAAATGCCTGCAGAAAGGTTTTGAGGAGGTCACAGAAACAGAAGTATGCTACAGTGCTGCTTTATCTATGGATAAACAAAATATAGTGTTTATTATAAAAAAATAAAGAGCTTATTCTCTTTCAGAACTGTAACTGAAAATCCACAAAAAGTAACACTGGCATTTTCTGGTTTCACAAGCAATGTGATATGAAGATCTTCACAACTGTGCTTACATCAGCCAGCAGCTGTGAATCAGGAGAGTAACTTACCTCAGCTCTTATCTTGCACAGGACAGCTTAGCATGTTTATATTTGCCTGTCTGTTTGTTATGCTACAAAACGCATATTCTGACACAATCTATTTTTACTGATGATTTTTATGCTAATTTCCTCTGTTTCAAAACATACAGTAAACAGATGTACTCAGGATAGCTATCTTGCAGTTCAGTACACCAAGCTATTTTGCTCTAACTTTGCAGAATGTAATATAAATTCCCAAGTAGAAAAGTGTTATAAGAAATGTCTATTCTTGCAAACTCTTACGTGGTAACCAGGCCTTTCTCATAGCAATAAAAAGCTCTTGATGGTAACACCTTTGCCCCTTTTCTAGCCTCTTTCTGCCAGGTAACAATTGGAGAAATGTGAAAGAGCCTTAAAAGCTCCGTATCTGATCAGAGGAAATTCTCTGAGTGCAGGCTAGGCAGAGACTGCCAAAGGCTTTGTTACAGTTCCCTTTTAATAAGCCACTGCAGAAGGGGCTGAGTTAACTTTTCTGGCTGCTGTATGGCATGAAGGCAACAGCCTGGACAAAATCTGCTGGATTCACCTCCTACAGCAGGCCCGTGCTGGTAGGATGATGAAGCTGCTTGAAGGCAACGCAGTCTGAGCTGTTCTGGGCTGCTGGTTTTGTGTGACGCTAGATCTTCCACTGGTTTCTGTGGGATTCAGACTACACTCTAGCCATTTAAAGTGCAAGTGGACCCTCTGCTAGTAAGGCTGAATAGAGTCCAAAGACTTAAGAAAAATCATACTGAGAACATAACATACACTATGTAGCTAATGCAGAAGCCTGTTTTCTCTACAGCATTTTTTTCCCTTCTGTGATGCTCTGGAGAGTTTTTCATGTTCCCTCATTATCTCCCTATCTTTACCAGTCAGAATAGATATGCTTTGATAAACATGTGCAGGAAACTAAGTCCCAGAAGAACTCCATGATTACCCTGAGACTACTTGGTGAACTGGCTGGAGATGGGAAGACTGCCCAGCTCTCTCAGTAATCCACCCTTGGCCTCAGTTCAGCAGAGCACTTAGGTACTTGTTTAACTTAAACAAGATACAGTGCTTTACTGTGAATCATAGGCCTTTTTATTATTATCACTTTTACTGCAGGGCAAGAGAATTAAGTCTTAGGAAAGGCCTTTAAGCAAATGGGAGCAATAAATTCAACATCCTGCAGCTCTGCGCCCTGGGTCTTTCAGAGCCCCCAGCCAGGAGGAGGATGAAGTTCAGAAACTGTGGCCCAGCTCATTTCCTCCTCCTCTAGGAGACAGTAGTGAGATTACCAACTGTAGGATTGCTGCTGTGTAGAGCTGCGCTAGTCATATAGTCAGAGCTGTAAAAATATAAATATTTTCTTTATAGCATCTTCACACATTCTTTTTTCATTACCTGCATGGAAACCCAATTTTCACAGCCTCTGAAATGAAACACTCCTCTTCAAGAGATAGCCAATGGATCACAGCACACATTGGACTCCAGGTGATGACTGCAGCTGGACCTTGTTTCCTCCTGATGCACCACACATAGAAGTTGTCAGTTGTCTGGGTAAACTGTGCTGCTCTCTATCTATGTGGAAGAAAAGGTATGAGATATAACTGTATTATGATTAATGCTTCTTTGACAGATAAATACATTACTTGACTAAAGTTTCACACATTTACACATCACATTTCATGTGATGATTTTAATTTGCTTACTGCGTGCTTTGGCATAGCTTGGGGATGTTAAGCGGAAGCAGCGACATCTCTGTGGTTAAGGCTGAAGCTAGCTTCTAGCACCCTATTTCCATTCCTTCATCATAACTTTGGCTTGGAAAGCTGCTCACGTCTGAAGCTTTCCAGGTGTATTTCAGTCGCTTTTGCAAAAACTGAGGAAAATCAGCCAAACAACTTTCAAGTTACAGGTTGTTAAAACTTACTCTGATTGGAAACATTTACTTTTAATTAGTATTTTTAGTCCTTGTCTTCAGTTTGATTGATTGAGTTGAATTAGTGCAGACCATAGTAACACTCCTGCCTTAAGAAAATTTCACTGTAACCACTCAGCTCTTCAGCCAAATGATTGTGCCTGTAGAGCAATGTCCCCTTCCTGACCCATGTGTGCCCCATTAGGAGAGGATATTGTTCCTGACCCTGTCTCTGGTGCTTGTCTTTGCCCATCTAATGGAGACTGTCCTTCCTTTTGATGTCTTGGGAGGACTAAGTGAGCCCCAGCTTATTTTGGCCAAGGTGAACTGGGTTACTTTAAGCCACTGCATCATGACTCACTGCTAACCTTGTCCTCTTGCATGGATGCAGGTAGGGAGCACTCACGCTAGATTTGTTCTCACTTCTGTAAGAAAGGTTACCTTCACCAGGGGAGCGCTATTAACAAAATGAAGCTGCTGGCCAGCAGCTCCTTCCACAAGTACAAGTATTTCCAGCGCACAGGTCCTGCTACCCACACAGGAGGATCCGAGCCAGTGTTATTTTCACACTTTTGATTAAACTAGTGCAAATATTTGTCTTTCTCTACCTCAAAAAAAAAAAACAAACAACTTGGAAACACCCTTCTAACCTTTCCATGTAATTAAATCCTCTTAATTTGTGCACTGACAGTTTACAAAGAAAAATGGTTGACATTGTGCAAAGATACAAACCACTCTCATTATTCATAAATTTGAGTCCAGTTTTGTTTGTTTCAGAAGGAATTATGAGTTCACTTATGTTCTTGCTGAGATCAAGGAGGCTCTTCTGGCATTGGCTTGAATGAGATCATGAGAGAAACCTACACAACATTTTGAAATCATCTCCCATTACCCATTTCTCTTCAAGATTCTCTTCTCTTTGGGAGGTGACCTAAAACTACCCGCTGAATGGCAAGAGGTCGTTATTTACAACAAATGCTTTCCAGAAGTCTCTGAAGTTTTACAGAGCATTTAATTTTCCTATTAGTTTTCATAGCAGAAGAAATCAATCCCCAAAACACAGCACTGGCAAATCATAAAGGCGCCACTTTCTAGGCATTGTTAGCTGCACCACTGCCATCATTAGCTTAAAATGTGGTGACTGATTGCAATTTACTCCATGAAGAGAGAAATGGGGCTTGCTGCCTCTCCATCTAAATAAAATTTAGCAACTAAACTCAAAATGCCAATTGTTGATTAGCCGAAGTATTGTGTCTTCAATTCACAGACCATGATGGAAGTGTCTCCTTACATTAAGTGTCCTAGCTCTGATTAAAACACTGACATCTGCTTGAATTGCTAGTGTCATAGTTGTTTGTATCTGTTTTCCCAATGAAATATGTAATTTAGAGCCTTGTTGCTGTTTTGCAATTTTAAAGTTAAAAACAAATAATACGTAAAATAGAGGCACTGTTGTTTTCAACATACCAATGTTCTTTCAATTAAAATTCAAATAAATCAAAATACTACTTTAAAACAAAACCTGAACTGTCAGACTTCTAATCAGAAAACTCCACATCCTTGGAGAAATCCAGACCAGTGTGTGATCTCTTTCACTCCCTTCTGTAATGATCTGGGCGCTCTGAGCCCTTCTCTGATGTAAAGCTAACCCAGCTCAATCCAACCTGGGCTCACATTCTGACTTATGCTTCTTGCTGAGCTTGTTTTTGTCTAAGAGCTATTTTTTACAAGTAAGGGGTTTTTTTTCCCCCTCTCCCTCTTCACAAGCTTCCCTCCCACTCTCTTGACAAACTCCCTGCCCTTGGTTTCCCCTTCCTAAATCACTCTTCCTTCACATTTGATTTCCAAATTAGTCATCACTCTCTCCCTCCCTCCTCTCTATCCCACTTTTCCTCACTTCATCCTGTTTCCTTCCTCTGTCAAAGATCTCTTAGTCACAAGTTTCCTCATTCCTCGTCTCTTCCATCATTGTTACTTGCATGACAGCAGCAGCTCATTGCATTTTCCCTTAAACTACTTTCACAGTTAGGTCCTCACATTCATCTCTATGCATACCCTTTTTAAAAAACATCCATGAGACACTATTAGGTGTTCACCACTACTAGAGGTACTAGTTTTAAAGGAACAGATATCAAAAGCCTTGATTGTGATCAGTAGAGACTAGGGCTAGAAGCAGCTCTCATGCTGAGTTATTGCAGTTTTGAGATAAGCAATGCTAGTTTTGTATAGGCATCAGCCAAATATTGTAAATGTATTCACTTTTCTTTCAAATCAATGGATATTCTTGCCATGCCTCCTATGGCTGTGGCAGAAAGTTCCATCCATCCAGTTTCACAAATAAATACGTGGTCTGCCTGGGAACTCTTCAGTTTGAAAAGCCACTTGACCTGAGAAAGAGTTTTACCTTATTAAATAGCTTCATTTAAGGGATTGAACCATCTTGAAGAGAGTTCAATTTCTGAAGGTGGCGTAACACAGTGTTATGTCAGGAGACAGTGGAAGAACATTTCAGCATAGATAGAGGAATCCACAGGACAGAACTGGACTATGGAGGGACTAAGGGCTTCAAAAGTTGCAAACATTACAGACTACAAAAACAAGAAAGAAAAGAAAAGAACAGTCTTAGATTTATGTTACTGAAGAAGGGAAAGTAAAAAGAATCTCAGATTGATACACAGATGCTAACTGAGCTTTACAGCATCTCTAGGAGCTCTGGCACACGTGGTTCCACTTTTATGGGAAAAAACCCCAAAATATTGAGAAATGAAACAGCACTGTTGGAGTGCAAACAGAATGCTGTTTGGAGGCCAGCATGGGATGTCATTTTGGTCAGTTCCTAGCTTCCATTATTAGAGCAAGAATCAAAATAATAGCAATTTCACACAGTTGTAAATGTAATTTCATTGCTTCCTCTCCTTTTCTGAAACCACAGAGGCTATGCTGTTTCTGTTCAAGCATGGCACCCCTGGACACTTCTGCAGAGCCAAAAGCCCTTCATTCTTCACAGAAAATTGTATCCTGATGGTGGCCGTGTTCTCATTAATTTAAAATGAAGACTAAAACCAGGGGAGGCTGATACAGAACCAGTGTAGTGAGATCAGCGTGATGCAATTTGTCTCTGAGGTAAAATTAGTCAGTACAGCCATTCCCAGAAAACCGTTAAAACTATAAATAAGACTCTAAAGACCAATAAAAGCAGCAAGAGGGAAGGGAAAGATGTTGCCATATTTACAATTTCTATACATGCATACACATTTATGATCACTGTTTTGGGATTAGGTAAATAATAAGCATCAATTTTGCCAAGTACCATTCAGTGCTTGTACTTGGACTTGTCTGTAGACCTCACAGGAGAAATAGGTCTTAGCAAGACACTTAGAGAGGAAAAGAATAATAGATTTACAAGTCTTTAAAAACACTAAAGCATGTTACTAAATGCGTTATTATAGGTACTGAGTACTGACTAATTGAGTTCTGCAACACTCATCAGATTCAGTGAAGAGACCTCTCTGTCTAGGATTGTTTGCCGAGTAGTAAGATCTATGTGAGACTACAATGCTATCAGAACAAGTTTTGCTCATGTCACATGTGCAAGTCTTCAGTGTCATCCTAGCGTGCCACTGATGTGTGCCCCATCTGTAGCTACCTGCAATCTCTTGGAGTAACCTAAGTTCTTACTGTAGTTCAAATGACAGCTGTAGGGCCCCTTTCCAAACAGTACCAGCATGTATCAAAACACATGTTCTCAAAGTTGGGTGCCAGTGCTTTTTTGGTACAGAGTGCTGTCCAAATTCTCTTTGGGAGATGAACTAAAAGGTCAGTACAAACAACCTCTGTCTACAAAGTGAAGTTCTGGACAACAGAAAAGCCTGGATGCAAAATTCTTTCAACACATAAGCATCACTCTTCAGTCACAAGCATTTATTCACCTGCTGGGATACATATGGGATCCTGCTCAACTTTAGAAATGGTTTGTGTGCCAAAACCAGGTAAGTACAATATTTCACCCAAACCAACAAATCTCATGTCCCTGGAGAGAAAAGGCTGTTTATTCTATTATATGAACATTCAGTACTGCAACACTCAATGCACACATTGCTAAAACATAAACTGTATCGTTTCAACCTTATCCTCCTCATTCCCCACTACTCCCTGCGCTGCTATCAGCTTGCTTAGTTTACTGTAAGCTATAAATTCCTTGTTATCATTAGTTACTTTTTAGGTATCGTAAACATTTGTAAAGCAAAGCAGCAAGAAGCATGGTGATATTATTACAATGAGAATGGGTTGAAACAAACACATGATAATTATGAAAGATACTGGGGTATGTTTGCACAACTTGGGTGCATTTTTAGGACATGGTCTGAGTGACAGAACATACAAGATGGAAGGAGTTTCCAAGTGTTACACTAAGTTCTTTTGTCGGTTTTCCAAATATTCTGGACTAAATTCTCTCTTGCAGTCTTTCCTACAAAACAGAGGGAAATATTTTTCCATTTCTTGGGGGTGTTGTGAGAATTACTCATCTGGTATGTAGATAATTCCCAGCAAATAAAAACGCTGCTAGTCACTGTTGCTATTACCTGTTCCTCGCAGCTTCTGTGACAGGACGGCTGACTACAGCCCAGTGGGTGTATCACCACTTGTCACAGGGACCGCCTAGATATTTTTGGACTCTGACCAAATGATCAGAGAACAAATAATTCCTGGGTTTTGTGTTCAAATGCAGCTTACATGGCACGGTTTTAACAGAAAAATGTGTTGTGTGCCTCTTGTAGTCTCACTGGAGCTGAAAGCATGCTGAAAAGAACTGGCTTGATGTGCAACTTCTGTCAAGTGGTGCTGACAGAAACAAGGGTTTGGCTTTAAAACCAGTAATATAGGGAAAGTGAGTGCCTTTGCTAGGTATCCTTCTTTGTTTGCAAATACTCGGTCTGCAATTAAAACAAGGAAAGTCTTTATTGTTAGCTGAGGAAAACACAGTAACATAAGTAAATAAGTGAAATACCCACACCCATCATATCTCTGGCAGCAGTTCTTTAGCTCACTTCCCTACCAAGTGGTGCTAAAGTCCAAGGAGCTAACATCTCTTTAACTCTTTGTCTCCTTTTTCCCCCTGCAATGCTATTAATAGTTAATGTATGTCCAGGATGAACTTGGCTGACGTGTCTTCAACCCCTATAGGAACTGCTATCTGATCTGGTCCACCTACCCCGGCAATAGCAATTTATTTTTATTGCCGTCATCAGGCATCCCCCACCCCCAGCTTCAATCCTGACTTCCACAAGTTCAGCGGAGAACCAGCAGGAAATACCTCCATCTCGCTGTAAAACTGCCTGTGTGCCACAGCTTCGGAGCGGGCTCCCGCCACATGGTGACTTGTTCAATGAAAGCTTTAGTAGACCAGCAGCACCTCAGATCCTCGGATAGTGCTCTTGACACACCAAGGGTGTACCCCAGCATGGGGATGGAACCCTTTCCTTGCCCTTCTGTTTTCAGTTTAATCCTATCTTCTTACCCATCACAAGCTCACTTCTACTTTTAGTAGTTCCTAGTAACACTTCCTGGAGGGTTTCTGCCTAAAAAGCTTTTAGAGTTATTCTCTGCACATTTCTTCACTCACCAAGAATTGGCAGGACAGTTTCTTCCTTCAAAGGCTGTTGCTCAAGCTGATGGATCCTCTCCCCAGCCTCATATCTCATCTGCTCTGCTTCTTCACTCTCACTGGGCAGGAGTCACTGTCCTCTCTAGCTTCACAGCAGTCAGTTTAGATATATCTGAGCAGCTCTGAGCAAAGCGTTGGGACTTTTGCTTAATTGCACAGTTCATTTTTATGGGTACGTTAACACTGTTGAGCTTTTATCTAAAAAAAAGAAACCCGGTGAAAAGGCTAGTTTAAGAAAATGTATTATAGAGGTGCTTGCTATTGCAAAACCCAGCTGAGGGTGCTCTGTTGGTTACTGAACTGAGGAAGCAGACGCCAGAGCTGTTTCCCTCCTTGAGGCTCCAGCAGCATCACTCGGTGGAGTTTCAGGGAACATTCAACTTCACCCATGGCCAATGACCCCTGGGAGCTGCACTGCCTTCCTCCCCATTCACCTGACTTCTGAAGGAGGACCAACTGGAGTTACAGGTTAACGTACAGATGGTATTTAATCCCCCATGGCTGCTAAATGCAACATCACATCCCTTACACCTTTCCAGAGGAAAACTGGCACCACATGCTGCTGGGCAGCTGCCATTTTCCACCCTGCCTCAACACCGAACAACCTTGTTCGCCCCGTGTGTGGCATGGCGAGGGCCAGGGAGGACGCTTCACAGCCGCGATGTAACCACCATGGACCGCGGTGTTTTCCGTCACGTTTTCAGTCCTCGAAGCATAAAGTGCCTGTGTTCACACCTGGAGCTCTGTGCTCACCGAGCGAGCGAAACACTATGCAGGGAACCACCCCCCTTAATGAGGCCGTATTTTCTAATGGAGAGACGTAATTGCTGGGGAGAGGAGTCGGCGGGCTGGCTGAGGGGAAGCTGGGCCGGGGCTGCCCACGGCTGGGCCGGCTGAGGGGAACCGGGCCGGAGGCTGCCCGCGGGGGGGAGGAACGGCGGCAGCTGAGGGCCGAGGCTGGGAGGCAGCTCCCCTCAGCGCGGTAGAAGGTCCCGGGGGGACTCCCGGCCTGCCGGGTGGGTCGGTTCGGGGCAGCCCAGCCCAACTCAACCCCCGGGGCGCCGCGTTGCGCTGCGCGGCGGCCTCCATTCTCCCACCCTCGCCTCCGCCTCGTCCCGCCCGTATCCCTGCATTCCCTGCTGCAGCACCCCCTCCTCCCCTCAATCCCATCAGTAGCGGCGGCCCCGGGCTCGGCTCCCCGTGCTGCGGCGGCGTTCGGCGGCGGCTCCCCCCCGCCGCGGCCGCCATGTTGGGCTGCTGCGAGCTCGGCGGCGGCGGCGGCTGCCGCGTGTGACCGCGGGAGCGAAGGAGGGAGCGGCGGGGGAGAGGAGGGCGAGGAAGCGGAGGGAGGGAGCAGGGAAGGAGGGCACCGGCGTTACCCCTCCCCGCCGCCCCGCGCACGCACACACACACACACCGCGGGAGGATGCCCTTTGCCCGGCGGGGCGAAGCCGGGAGAGCATCTCGCCGCCGGGAGTGAAGCCAGGGCCTGCCGGGCCGGAGCGGAGACGCCGGCGCTTTCCCTCCGCCCCAGGACGCGCACCCGGAGGTTGGAGGAGGAGAAGGAGGGCGCCGTCTCCGCCGCAGCAGCAGCAGCAGCAGCAGCCATGGGGAGGATTTGACAGGGCTCGGAGCGCTTCCCAGCGGCCCCGCGGCCGTGCCGGTGTGTCGGGACGCGCGTCCCGCCTGCCGCCCCTTGGCGCAGCGGAGAAGGGCGCGACGATGAAGACTTTAGTTTTTTTGAATCACTGAAAAGCCTTAAAAGGAGACTCGGTAAGGAGCAGGAGGAGGAGGAGGAAGGGAAAGGCTGGCCGGGGCAGGACGTGGCTGCGCCCTGAGGAGGGGCTGCCGGGGGGGCCCGCGCCCCACCCCCACGGCGGGCGCGGTGGCCGCGGAGGGGCTGCCCGGGGCCGCGGCCGGGGCCGGGGCGGGCGGTGGTGGGGCTGCGCGGCCCCTTCCTCCTTCCCTTCCTCCCTTTTTCGCTGCCTCCCTCCCCGCCGGTGTGCGCCCGGTTTTCTCCTTCCTTTCGCGTAGATAAACACCTAAATACATAAGGTTTTTTTCTCTCCCCATCCCTTGTGGGAGGTGAGGCGCCGGTGCGGGCCGAAGGGGGCTGTTGCACTTGAACGCTGCGGTGGGGCTCCCCTCAGGATCGCTCTGCATGAGCTGCATTTCGAATGAAGGAGAAGACCTTCCTTTCTATTTTTTTCAGTATAGAAGTGTGTCTGCCTGTGCGCGCACGGTGAAATCGGTGTCAGTCAGTCCTGGTTGAATTTGAGTGCTGTTATTATTATTAGAGCACCAGGAGCGGCCATATACATTTTTTGCTCCTCATTAACCGTATAAATAGATATATATTAGGATAACTGTTCTCTTAAAAATTACGCATACAGAGATAAGCGCCCTGTATGTGTGTTTGAAACTCACAGGGGTTTAGTTTCAGGCTGGGAGCACAGAGGTGGGCTGAGAATCAAGCACCACCGCAGTTTGACACTTGCTAAGAATACTGTTGTTGTCTTTTTAAGCAACAAAACCCTCAAAATATTTTTTTATATTTTTTGTTGTGGTTTTGTTTGGTTTTGTTTTTTTTTTTTTTCAAAGTAATAATAATCATTTAAACAAGAAACCCCAATGCAAACTGAAACAACCATGTCTGGAGAAGTGCGTTTGAAGCAGTTGGAGCAGTTTATTTTGGATGGGCCAACTCAGACTAATGGGCAATGCTTCAGTGTGGAAACCTTGCTGGATATACTCATCTGCCTTTACGATGAATGTAATAACTCCCCTCTGAGAAGAGAGAAGAACATCCTTGAGTATCTAGAGTGGGGTAAGTATGAATGTGTTTATTCTGTGTACATCCGTCCATGTTCCTGTCTGCTTTGTATAATGTCTCATGTGTAAGAGGGGATTGTTTATAACTCAGTGTTTTACTGGGAACTGTTATCAGTTTTACTGTATTTATATGTGGTTGTGGTGCTAAAAAGAAATCCATATTGGTTATTCATCTTTGAGAGATGCATGTAAAACATGTTATTTTTTTTCCCTTTCTTTTATGACATGGATCAGACTTTTGCACATGAGGCATATTTGTTTGTCTAAAGGCCCAGCTGTTGAGTTTTGTATCCTAAAGTTGATTGGAATATAGAAGGATGAGGGATAAATTCCCTGATGCCTGGAAAAAGATCAGGACACAATCCTCTGATTTGCATCTGCAGTCAAATCTGTACTGCTTAAAAAAAAAAAGGTGTTGATCAACAGGAAAACCTTCCAGCTCTCTTACACGATGTAGGTTTGTAATGTCTGTGGAAATGGAGAAAATTGTGTTCTCTTCTTCAACATAAAATCGTTGCAGACTTAAATTAGGTTGATTTTTCCTGATGAGGAAAACAAAGTTGAAAAGCAGAATGAAATGGTGTGTCCCCCAGGACTTCTCCCATTTTCTTTCTTCATTTTGGGGAGGTAGGGTATTTGCAGTTTTTTAAAATGGAAACAGGTGAATGGTAGCATTCCAGTTAAGGTGTCACAAAACTGGTTGGCTTCGTATTTTTCTTTTGAATTTGTTTTGTTCCTCCTCCTAAGCACAGATGCGAAACAGAAGATGCGGTCTGACATAAGAACCTCCATGAGAACAGTTACTGTATCTGACCTTCAAACTTCAAAGTCATGCTGCACTTCTGCATTTACATGCAGAACCACTTACTATGTTTGCTTTGTAATAAATGCATCAGGAAGCCTCCTTTATTAAAAAAAAAAGGCACATTTTTGAAGCAGTTAACAAGCATTTGATTAATTAGCTGGTCCAGCTCTTTGTAATGAAGTCAGTGAGGAAAGACGTTGTTTTGATAACTGATCTAGCAACTTGAGGCTGATGTGTGTGTTTTATTTTCCTTCTCCTCTCTGTAGTCATACTGACATCTAAAGGACATCTGACTCAGTAATTAAGTTTCTCTTACTGTTCATATTGCACTGGTCTTTGTTTTCTTATTATCTGGAGGAACAGCCTATAATTAATGCCTTCTAGCTAAGGAGGAAATAGTAATTAAAAGTACTTCTGAAGAATCTTCCCTCTAAAACTGTCGCTGTCACACAGAAGCTATGAAATACTAGGAAAATACAGTGGCTCCAAGGATATTTTGTATGCAGGAACCTAGTGTAGTCTGCAGCAGATCTAGCCAGCTGATAACCTGTAGATAATAATTAAAACAAAAGTTAACCATATAAATAATATCTTAGTAATGGTGTGTTCGGGACCCATTGTGTTGGTACTGGTGTGTTCCGTGGTGGTTGGTTGATGGATAAATGCATCATTATAAAGGCTCTGACAGTACCCAAAGGTTTCTGTCATAAACTTGACAGGCTGCTGATGGAAATAATACACTGTTTTGGAAAGGCTGGAATAAGGTTTCTTGCTGGCCTATTTTTCCTGCTACTTTTCCGCTCTCATGCTCCAACTGTACCTTAGCAGGACTTTTGAGCTTCAGATGAGACCAGTTCCTCCCATTTTCAGGACTGAGTTGCTGAGTCCTCTTCTTCCTCCTCCGCTATCTGGACTCCTACCCTGAGAGCTTTTTCAAGAGGGTTTGTGAGGTGAAATGAAATGTAAGAGCAACAGTTTCTAGCACCTGCCACTAAAGTGTCTGTGTGAATGATGTCTTTGTCCTGCAAAGACATGAGTTGTCTCTTCTGAAAGTCAGCCCTCCTGGTGAAACTAGTGGTCTCTGGCACTTCTATTGAGGTCAGGGGGTTGGCAAAATCAGGTTCTTAAGAGGTGGCATACCCTCCAGCGCAGTGAAGTTACTAAGCATACCTTGTTCTTTGATATGATCATGACCTTGCATATCTCTCTCACCAAAAGGGGAAACAGTGCAAGTGGTTGATTAGAAAGAGGTTATATGTGGTTTTTGAGTTGGGGACATGCTGGGTAGTGGCAGAAGTGGAAGGCTGGCAGCCAGAAATCATAGGGTCTGCCCCTGACTTCCTCCGTGACTCAATGTTGAAGTGCTTTCAATTCTGGCTTTTTTTCAGCTTCCCTATTTGAACAGTAGGGAAAATGCCACCAGTGTTACACCAGGGAGTTTTGGAAGCTGCTGTATGTGAAGCACTCTTAGTCTTGAATATACCATCTAAAGTAGTGTGTATTTAATTTATTTTTCCCATCAGTGAACTAAAACTTGATGCCTGGTATATCTGCTGGTGGGTGTCAGCTGATTGCTGTCTTGGAAAGACATTTTGTGGGTTTATACCAACCATCCACAAGTTTGCTGTATTACTGTGAAGAGTGCAATCTGAAATTATTGGAACTGGTCTTGGAATGGCATGAACTTGTATGTTTGTGTATTCCCGAACTGCCAAGTACAATTTTTCCCCTTGAGAACTGTTCATCATTTTAAGCTTAAACTGCTTTTTAAAGTTTCTCTTTCTAGAGGCAAGTAAGATTTATTTATATAGGTAGTTGTAGGAAAAGGCTAATAAATAGCTGTTTGGTGATTACAGCCTCTTGTTGAGCACAACAGCGAGCAGTTTTTTTCCTGCTTTTCAGTAGTGCAGTTTTGAGGTGCTACTGTTGGTTTTGTGGGGATTTGGAGGCATGTTTTTTGGCAGGGCGTACGTGGTTGTATATTTTTCTTTAAGCTCTTCTAGGTCTGAGATGTTACATCCTGTGTATATATCATGTAAGACAGTGTTCATAGCGCAATCTACATTTTGGGGGTAAAGGTTTAGGAGGTTCTAGCATGGAAAAGCTAATGTGGTCTTAGTGACAGCCATGTGACTGCTGCTATATTTAGGGGAACTAAGAAGCTTCACATCCTAGTCCCTGGATCTTTTAGGACTATTTTATGAACTTGTTATCTAGATCTGTAATTTGTTAAAAAATGAAGCTAGGTAAAGCAGTTGAGCATTTGAACTGGTTGTTCATCTCATGTTTTGGTTTGATACTGCAAGTTGAATTCAGCAAGTGGAGACAGGAAGGTCTCTGCAATGCGAAGCTGAGTTTTACATTTTTATAAGTTTTCAGTCTTTTTGAGGTGCTCGAAATGACATTAGATTGGTTTGAAGTGTCAGGTTGATTACTTTGTGATTTAGAATCTGCATTTCTTTTGCAATTCTCTTTTGGCTTACAGTGAAAATGTACTTGCTTTCTCTATTTTTATATGTTATGTTTTAGTGACATGAAAATAAGATGATTTGATTTTGTTGTTTGGTTTAGATAGGTATTTCATATGCAAAGACAACCATGGAAAAAACCACTGTATTTGGCATTGGTGGGTTAAATCAGGGTGCATTTTGAGATGATGGGAAGGAAACGGAACATTTAGAGTTGGCTTGTTCCGTGTATTTGATGCTAGCTTTCATTTTTATCTCTACTGGTATTTGTATTTGTGATTTAGACAGGGGACTGTCTAATCGTAGCAACTGGAGGTTACCAAAACTATTGAGAATTCCAAGCACTTTTCTCTGTGTGTATGAGTTGCTGCAGTGGCGCAAGACTGTGAGGGAGGTAACAAAGGCTGATAAGCTGAACTTAAAAGAAAAATACAGCGATAGAAGGTAACTTTTAAAGACGTTTATGTTCTGAGAAGACCTCCTTTACGATCTGAGTTGATTTTTAAAAAGAAACTAGAACAGTGTTATTTAGGGTGCATTGAAAGAAAACTAGAACAAACTTCAAAATGCATGGAGCTATAGGGAAGGGAGGATGGAGGGCACTACTAGTAGTGCGCTGAGGTCAGTGATCTGACTGAATCTGTTCTCTTATAGAAGTATAAACTGTCCTTTAGTGGCTTTTATGTTGTTGTTCTTTTAATCTACTGAAAGAGGCTTTGGAAGATGGATTAAATTGTTCTTGTTGCACCTGTAGTAGAACTGAAGTATTGTGGTGTTTATGAAGTGCTGATATGGTCATAGACTGGACACTCAAAACTGCTCTATCACCATGAAACCATTTTTTCAAGACGAGTTATGGAGAGGTTTTCTGTATTTTCTTTTTAGTAGTCTTACATTTTTTCTTAAGAAAAATGGTATGCCCAGTTTTGAGCTGGGTTTGTTTTTAAATACCAGTAACAAAAGAAACCAAAATCTTATTTCTAGATTCCTGTACGTCTTCTGTGTTTTTTCTTCTGTAGGTCATGAAGGAAATCACAGGCTTTTTCAGCTAAGAGCTACTTATATTTTGTTTTTAAAACAGACTGTTAAAAAAATAATCTTTCATTTAGATCCTGTTGTTAGCAGAGGTAGCAGTGAAAGACTTAGCACTCAACGTCTTTAAGTGTTACTTTTTTTAAAGTGGACTTTGGTGCTTACTACTGTCTAACTTTAGTACAGTCTAAACCATTAGAAATACATTTTTCAAGACAAAAAAAAATTGGGAATTATCTTTTTTTTTTCTTTCCCTTCCTTATTATAGTCATAAATCTGGGAATATTTCTTGGTCTGACATAAGCAAAGCTAGTTACTAAATTCTTCTTGGGAAAGAATGAGCTCTCTGCTTGTCAAGGCCACTGAATGTGTTTAAGCCTATGCCTAATTGCGAGTTGTTGTTTTGGCTGCAGTTTATGGAGGTATGGGGGATCTATCTATGTAGAAGTCATTGTGGCATTCTTGATGCACAAATTTCTGTCATTGTTCGATGTGAGCTGTTGTTTCTTTTACACAGCTGCAGCTGACACTTAAGTATTTCTTATGATTAAGGTGAGAGAAAGAGATTCTTTAATGCTGTCAAATAGAAATGACCTTCACATCTCCATGTTTCAGGATATTATGTCAAGAGCTTTTATAAAGATGCAGTTTTATACCAAATTCATTGAAAAAGAATGGGAAAAATGTAGAAGGGTTGCCTGAGTGGACCTTGGTTTTAGGTAGCTCTGTGTTTAAACTCTATACCTTCTGAATTGTGACCTCTCTTGCATATATTTCAGTTTTTATTCTTGTCTTAAACTTACGGTAATTAGCTTCCTCTGTTTATCAACAGTTCCAATGTGATCAAATGAGCTGTGAGACCATCCAGTTAATTCTACTTGTCTTGCATGAAGGTTAAAGCCAGTTTCCAGTAGGGTGAAGGATGAACCCATTGTAGCACATATGCTTCTTAACATGTTTACAATACACCAACTTTTTTAAACTTAATTTTACTTAAAATTAAGGTGTTTTAAAGGATGCTTTTTTGTTGTTGTTCTTGTTGTTCTGTATTTGGGGAATTTGGAGGTATTCAGGGTTTGAGTCTTGTGTGTTTAGGTTGACTGACTTCTGTCAGTCCTTTCTATTGCAAAGGAATACGTCTTGCTTAGAAAGCTAACTAATACTTCATTTTCTGGAATTTTAGGAATGCCTTTATTCTGTACAGAAATTCCTAGCATGCTTTGGTCTAATGGAGGCAAATGGAGAAATACAATTATATGAGTTAGTCTGCTCAGTGGGCATTATAAACCTCATGACAACACAGTAAATTCCTGGTTACTGAGACATTTCATGTTACAGGGTTAATCCAGTAGTTTACCTGTGGGATGATCGTAAATGTAACATGTACTGGTGAAGGTGTGTTTGAATTTTTCATCTCTGTAGCATAAGACTCTATGCACGTGTGTACCTGGTTAAACTCCTTCCTTATCTTTTGGCCCTTCTCTCCTGAACTTTACTGATGTACTCTTTTATAACCTGTAGCATATTATTAGTTCACAGTTGGTTGAACAAAGGATATTATGCTATAAAAGCAATGAGCTTATTTAGCCCAATATAGTTTAATATTTTGACATACATATATTAGTTGGCAAAGATCAAGAGAATCATAAAATCACAGAATATTTTGGTTTGGAAGGGACCTTAAAGATGATGTGCCACAGGCAGGGACACCTTCCACTAGACCAGGCTGCTCTAAGTCCCATCCTGCCTGGCCTTCACTGCCTGGTGAATCACATCACTGCCAGGGATGGGGCAGCCACAGCTGCTCTGGGCAATTTTATTGTGAATAAATTGTGCATATGGAATTAGCAAATGCAAAGTGAATGCAGGCTACTGTCCTGGTAATGGTTTTTCCCATACTGTTTTCTTAAAGTGAACACTAGAAATTTATCCTGGATGTGGCTTTGCAAAATATTAACCCATTCACGGCATCCCTAATTACTTTTTACCTTGTAAAAAAAATGTACCATCTCCACTTGCACAGAAAGCTTCCAGAAGCAATTAGATCCAGTTGCTAAGCTGTAAAACCTGACAAAAAAGGTACAGT
Source organism: Psittacus erithacus (assembly GCA_009867235.2). NCBI lineage: Eukaryota > Metazoa > Chordata > Aves > Psittaciformes > Psittacidae > Psittacus > Psittacus erithacus. The sequence goes on from WYDI02002370.1 coordinate 36,061, forward strand.
GAATAGTGAAGACAAAATCAAAGGCCAGCTTCAGTTTTATCTTTTGGCAAAGCAGGCATTCCTTCCGTAAGTGTTTGTACTTATTTAATTTGATTTTCTTATTCTGGCTGAACAACTAGAATATTTTGTTCTGCTCTGCTGTAACTTACTTCAACACATTATTTTTCCTAAAATCCTCATTAAGCTTGGGAATGCCACTAATGTGGACTAAAATCTTTAAAAAATCTAAGTGATTTAGGTCAGTCATGTGCCATCTTTTGTTAACCACAAGTTTTTTATTTCCTATAGTTGAAACATGACATTAGGCTTAATAATAACAGCAACAATCTTCTATTCAGGCAGGTCAGTTTGCTTCATTTCTAGTAATACAGCCTAATTAGGTTTACTAGCGGTCACCATGGATAAAATCCGCATGAGGTGTAGCCAGACTCCTAAGACTGTGTTTCGTAATTCTTCCTTATCTGTATCCAGACTTCCAGTTTGATTTAAATTAGTTTTGTTGCATAATATTGTAGTTTGGTTTTTTTTTTTTATTTTTTTTATTCTTGGGGATCAGCTTCTTAATGCACCTTCTCTCTGCATCTTTGTAAAGGTTTCTGATCTGGAGCTTGTAGCTGTTAAGAAATGCAGTATTTTGTAGGCCATTTGGAGGGAAAACCCTGAACTTTTAGAATGTATTTTGTTCAGCAGTTTAGTAGAAATGTATGGCTATTCCTTTTGTAGGAAGATGAGGCGATTGCAGAGTGGCATTTGAAAGGGGAGGGGGGAAAAAGCATCTGTAGATGTTACTAACTGTCATTACTTTTCCTTCAGTCATCATGGAATTAGGCCAGCAGCAATTTGTTGCTCTCTTGTTTCTTTTCAACCTCAGAAACCCGGGTTTGGAGAACTCTGTCCTAGCTTGGGAGTGTGGAAGTACTTCATCCTTAGAGTAGAGGGTACATGAGCAACAGGTTTATTTACTTATTTATTTAGGTTTTTTAGTGTTCCATCTTATTGTTGCCCTTGCTTCATCCTTTTCATCTTGAACTCCCAACTTACTTTAGGCTTGTGGGGCTCTCCTGCTTGTGAGGTGTCCTCAGCTGTGGTAAAGAGCCCACAGGTCTCCATTTCTGAGCTCTTTCTCCTTTGCTTTCTCTGTGCTTTTTGCAGGTAATGTTATTCCAAAGTAAAGCTTTAATGTACTTATCTAAGCCTCCTTCTCTTCTTCCCCTCTTCAATTCTGTTACTTTTCATGCAAGCAAGATCTTAGTTTGTCTTTCTAATAGGATGTGGATATCCATGTGTCAGTCTGATCTTCCCATGGCCCAAATCCTGGATTTTGGATTCGGGCTGGTGTTTTTTCCTTTGTTCTCCCCAGTAGCCCCTAAGCTTTCATTATTTTGTAGCTCAAATTCATAACAGAGATTGCATGTGGAGAATGGTTACAATAGGTCATCATCTGTGTGAGAAATACACACAGGCTTTAACTGCAGGTGCATCCACACAGCGTTTTCTGTAAACACCCCATATATTTCCTAATAGATCCAGTACATATCAATTAATTTACTAACATGAATCATTGCTGCTCATAATTTCTTGTGGAGCTGGGCCCTTGGGCTGTTCTGGCTGTAAGAAGTTGTGATCTGATTTACTCATGCAGTCTAAGTAAGAAGAGACTTAAGTGAGAGTGTAGCTTTGTCATTTTAATACTTAAAACTAAAACGAAGTTGTGATAGGAAGGGTGGCAATGATTTTAGTTACGTGACTGCAAAGTGATTTGAGAAAATGTCACTCGTGCTGTGGGGACACAAGGTATTTCCTGTTCTTGCTTGATAAAGCTCTTTCACCTTTACCACACTGCCTTTTGTAAATAAAGCACTGTGGTGTTTGACTGTTTTGCAGGATACACAGTAATAGGAGGAGGAGATAGAAGTTGGTATTTTAATGGTAACTCACTGGTTTTATCTTGGGTGGGAGCTGACTTGGTGGTGTCTTAAGATTGGCTAAATCCACTGATCTCTATTTTGCTGGTGCTTACATGAGCAGAGGGACGTAATCCAGTCAAAAACTAACGCTGCAAAAACATGTTGAAATCTGTTGATCCTGTTGTGTGAAGGGATTGTACTGGTGTTGGTACAAAAGGAGAGGGCTAGGACTGTGACAGCCCATGCCTCACGGCTTCACCTACTGTAGCTCCTATGCTCCAAGTTTGGGGCTGCCTCTTGGATTCCCTCTAACACAGAAGGCAGCTACAATTTTGAACCCAATTTTGACATTACCAGCTTTTTCTGATAGATACTTGATGGAGAAATTCAGTGAGCCTGTTTATTTCTGTGACTGTTACCGCAAGTTTTCTTCTTACAATGAGAACATTTCTAATTGTGAATAGGGGTCTTCAAAATAGCTGTCTAGTTTTGGTGATGGTAATTCCTTGGAAAAAGAAAGTGTTGATGTATTTGTGTGTTTTGTGGTATTTGGCGTAGTATCAGTCAGTGCCTTTAAACAGTTTTCCTTGTGTGTTTTGTAACTGCAAGACAAGGATTCTTATATTAACAGGCTTGGAATAGTTTTGTTCTGTTTCCCCCAACTTCTAGAAAACACTTGATGTCGTTCTATTTTGTGATAATTTAAAAGGATCCTTTTATGATTTTGGTGGGACTGACACAAAACAGACTTGTTTTTGCTGTGCTCTGATACGTTAGAGAGAAATTGCAGAAGCCACTTCCTACGCAAATAGAAATTTGCAGAGACAATCTTTTATCACTTAGCTGTGCTGGTTCTGTCCTAAGATGCTTTATTTTGTTGGATCACTCCACCCCCAACATTGGCTATTTTTATCTTCATAGCTAGCAGCCACTTTCAGCTAATGAAAAATGTATTTCTAAACCTACGTATCTTTGAAAAAGTTGTAATTTAACTCGTATAATAATTTGCCTAAATTTGTTTTTTGTTTTTGCTTTTTTTGATCTCAGTATTTGTGATAGGTTGGCTTTTTCTATATTCTTTATACTCTAGTATTTTTCTGGAAGTAAGAAATGACTTGATGTCTCCACTGATGATAATGTAGACTCTGGAAAAGCAAACACTAAGTAGAGTTAAGGTTACTATGAGCAAATGGTGTATGTTGCAAATTACTATAGCTGGTGTGTATTATTTTGTTAACTTTGTATTTTTGGGTTAGTTAACTTGGTCCTTTGACTTGAGAGATGATGTTCTGGGAGCCAGTTACTTCTAGTGACATAGTTTTTTAGCTACTGCAGTGAATATCTGTATGAATGTGCCATCAAGTGCATACTGCCTGAGCTCATCTTAACACCTGAAATGTCTCTTTCTGGGGAAGAGACTACATGGTATGTTGCTATGCATTGATGGTTTCTAAACCGTCAATACATTCAGTTCTAAAACATGCTGAATCATTGGCACTAGAACCTTTCAGTGACAGTAAACTGTCATATCAGTACTCAAAACTTGTCTAATTTTGTTCCATGTGATCTTATGCTTTGTTTTGCTTTCCCCCTCTCTCACCTTAATGAAGAAGCAGAATGTTAACTGACAATTCTTAGTGAGGACTGCCAGTGCTCAGCAAAACTTAATTTCACATTTTAAAACCTAGGAGTTAAGCAGATGTTATTCTGTCTCTAAAAGACCAATGTTTTTTGCCACGTGCCTTTCATTTAAGAGAAGGGTTCCATCTTTTGGGAAATTCCTTTTTAATTTTAGTTTCTCTAAAAATTTTGTTCTTTTCTAGTTTAAGGAAACCATTTTCTCTAATAAGGCACTGTCAGATCTAGTTAGATCAAATTAATGCACTTGTTTGGGGCAAGTATTTTCCTTAGTAAAATAAAGTGGTTTTGATGTTATCCCACTGATTATAAAGCGCTGAAGAAAATTTTGTGATGGGATAGATTTTCATGGCACTTCTGCTAGACTACCACTTGCTTTTCTGTTTACTTTAGATTTTCAGTTCCTTTTAGGCACACCTTCTCCAGTTCTCTCTGTATTTTTCCTCTCTGCCCTGGCATGTGAGATCATACACTCTTACAGTGGCAGGGTGCTGCAAAGGTTGCTCTTAGCCCTCTTCCAGCATCAGAGCTACAAAACCATTTGCTATGGGAAGTGGCATAGGAAACTTGCAGGACATGGAAGATGGTAAATGGAGTAATTTTGGCAAAGCTACAAGGATTTCTTGTTGGTATGCTGATTGTTATTTTCAGTAACACTCCTGCCACTATCCCACTAAAAGCTACTAGCAGAATTTTCATTGGCTTCAAGAGAAGCCAGGTCAAGTATGTCAAACTGCCTGTCTGAGTTGACAGTAAACATCTATCACAGGGGCTTGGAGTCCTCCGTGTGTGTTTATAAAAGCAGTGTAGCTCTTTGCATTGTGTAATACCTGATGTCCTGTCTCACTTAGAGCGTTCAAACAGGATGGAAATATTTGAAGTCTGTAAGTGTGCTACTTGGTGATGTTTTGAGCCTCGCAGCCTAGGACTTGATGAGTAAACCCAGATTCTCTTATCTCTCTCTGCCTTAGTGTCTGTCTCATATTCTTTGCCTGGCACTTGAGGACTTCGGTGCTATTTTTCCCTGCTGCTTCTTTCCCTTTGAGAGAAAAATAGGCTTTCCAGTGAAAGGCATATTTACCAGCCATAAGTGGTGCATCAAGACTTCAGAAAGCTTAGGCATGTGTATGGGTATGGATTCATCAATGGATCTTTAGGAAGGAGAATGGTCTGTTCTTCAATAAGAGTGTGTGTAAAATTACTAGGTAGAAATTCAGATGTGCATTTAAAAGGCTGTGTTTATCCATAGATGTAGATTATATGCATAGGAAAACACTTATTACATTAAACCTGACAGACTTAGGTGGTAGGCGTTGTTTTAACAGCTATGAGACAAAGCTGTGATGTCTGTCTGACAGGAGGAAGGCATTTGTAAGCCAAATTCCGCACTCAGTTAATAGAGATAAGCATGACGTTAATTCACTGATGCTTGTGTGGTATTAAAGCAGTTCATAATTGCTGCTGAGCTTCCAAAGAAAGACCAGCCAATTACCTGAGGACATTAATTGGTTAAGTATTTAAAACTAGAGTTCAAGCACTGTAGCTTTTTCTAGATGTCCAGAGAGAATATTTTCTTTGTTTTGCCTCAATTTTAAGGTCTACTTTTAAAATTGCTTTTGTTTCCAAGTTGGGAGGGTTATAAATGTTTCAATAGTATGATTCCTGGTGAGAAAGAAATCTACAATGATCACAGGCACCTGTGCATATTGCCTTGAAAATCTTGTTGCAAAAAAAAGGGGGTTATTAGCATCTTAAATACCTCTGCAAAGAAATGGAGGCAGAGCTGTGATTTGTTGAAGACATTCAAAAATTCAGTGGAAAAGTAGTTTCTAAGAGCCATGTCTGTATGTATGTTCCTTCCAAATTTTGTTTTCAGAGTTTTTGAAACATTTGCTTTGGAGATTCGTGAAGGTATGTGTAGCTTGTGGCTTCTGTGTGTTTAAGTGCTTTGTTTATTTGCCAAAATTGTCAGCATTCTGTTTGGATATTGTTTTTCTTGGTGGTGTTACTCAAGAAAGCTTGGAATCTTACTTCTGTGTTCTTGTTGCTGTGATGTCCTCTTTCCTATTTCTTCTGTGAGTTCAGCTTTGTACAATTCAGAGTAGCGGCAGTTGTTTTATTCCTCATAAGGGAAGTGCTCTTTCCTGAGGTCGTCAGGTGGATGCTTGCCAGAATTGTGTTTTGAGTAACTGTTTATGTATGTTGAACTTGGACCTTCATAAAACTTAAGCTTCTTAACTCGTACAACTGTTTGTACCTCACCTGTGCAAAATCTTTTCTGCACCCCCATGAAGTAGATGTATGCCACTGGTATTTCAGAGAAGTTTTCCCAGAGTGTCTAAATATCTGAATGTAATGAGTGCATTTAAAGCTTGTCTCATACTTTTGGTTTATGAGAGAAATCTGCACTGACTGCTGCTGCTTTTAGGGTTTGCTTAGCTTGGGTGGACTTTGAGAAGACTGGTGGTGGTGTTGGAGCAAGCAAGTGCTAGGCTGCAAAACTTGGTACAAGGACGAGAAGGGAAATTTGTGTATGATGTTGCTACGCTAGAAACTTTTCCCATAAAACTTAATGTGCTCTCAGGAAGTCAAAGATGACGATGAGAGAGATAACCAGAAATTCTTGGTTATAATCTCCAGTTAATGCTGGAAATTATCTCCTGGAAAGCTGTATATGCTGAGGTATTGCTCAGAAAAGTTTTAACTGAGGGTTGAGGCACATCCTTTTATAACTTTGTATTTAGTCATCAGTTGAGGTAAACATGAGAGTAGAGGTTGGCAATTTCACAGTTCGGTTACTTCTGTGGATCAGGAAATTCCCCCTTCCTACCCCTCCTTTTTTTTCTGCCTGATCCTTCTGAGTATCTGCTTCCTGCCTGTACCCACTGCACCATGAATTACTTTGCAAGGAATGGATTTTCAAAGCAACTGCACTAAGAAAAACTCAATTTTCCACTAAAAGAATGGATGCACTACTTTTAGTTAGTTTCGCTTTGGTGCTTTGTGCGTAGGGACTTTTGAACACGCTCTGTCGGGTGCCCTGAGGTGGTTTTGTCACCAACTTCATCATGATGTACCAGGAGAGAAATAAGGAGTTTTTCTTTTTTTATAGTAGTACTGCAAAAGAAAAATTCAAGAACTATTCATGAGATATTAATTTGCATGCAGTAACAATCTCACAGGCACAGTGGAATTTATGTAATACATAATACTTTGCTTTGGAAGCTGTTATTTATGGGGGAGTTTATTTAATAAGGATATTTCTGAGTGATTTCACTGTCTTGCAGTTTGCATTTACTTTGCGTTTTGTTTGTGTGGAAACATTCTCTACAAGTAGCTGCAATTTGGCTTTTTGCTTTGCCAGATTCAAAGAGCAAAAGCTCTTGAAGTGTCCCAAGGTAGTTTTAATGATGTACCTGGAGTAGAGGAATCGGAGCAGGCACTGAAATTTCTCTGAGGTCTTCAATGCGAGTGTTTAACTGTTTATCCATAGATATAGATTATATATATAGGAAGGTTACATATACATGTACGTGTGTGTGTATGTATATACATGTATGTATATGTAAGGTAAAGGTTGGATTTTTGTTTTCCATGGTCTGTTGTTGTCATGAACCTTTGTGCGTACTTTCCGAATGTGGGGAAGGAATAGCTATTTCTCAGCTCCACTGTTGCAAATTTAATATTTGTAAAATGACAGTGATTTAGGGTTCTCAGTCTTGATTCAGAACAGTAGGACTTTAGAAACTTGCTTGCTGTTCTTTTACAGGTCACCAGTGAATTGGTGCTCTGAGGTGATAGGCTTACTAAAATGAATTTGTATTCATGGCAATTGGAATTTGGGGGTTTAGGCCAGTCTTGGCTTCACTAGCAGATGGATAGAGAAGAGTAACTTTTAATGAATTCTTTGGTTTTTTAAAGTAAGCTTTCTTGGAGAAAAGCATTAACAAAACACTGTACTTCAGCCTGACCACATGCCATCTGAAGTAGTGGATAATCATTCACACCTGTGTGAAATCAAAGCCAGGCAGGACAGTAGTGGGTTTTAAAATATATTTTACTCTGTGTGTGTGTGTGTGTGCAACAGTAACATCTGAGTGAAGTTCCAAGCTAGTGCAAAACCAGACTCTACATCAGTATTTGTTCTGGAGAGCTTCAGTAGCTCATTTGTGGTTTTACTGCTTGTAAATAATGCAGTTATATCCAATCTCCTGCTGAATGTTTTGATTCTTTGTATTTTCTGCTGATGAATGTGTCTGTTTCTCTGGGCTATATTAAGGAAGGGTATAGAGCCAGTTACTCACCAGTTTCTTGATCTAAGTCCCAACTTACACAGCAGAACTTAAAGTTCTCCTGCAGGTTCTTGGATTCTTTCACCTTCTCTTCTCAATGCCATGTAACAGAAAAAGCTTTCTTTTATGTAATATTAGTATAGTAAGCCCCTTCCATTTTGTGAAATCAGTACCATAGTAGGTAAGCTGTGGATTAAATGGAGAGTAATTCTTTCACTCATCCCTTTGAATGCTCTTTTGCTCTTGTGTGTTATGCCTTTAACTGATAGCTGAGACTGAATTGTACTGCTCAAGATTCTTCTAGGCTTTGTTAGCACAGTCAAAATAATATTTGTTTTAAGGTACTTTTTCTGCACTGAGCATGTTTAATACTTTTTTCATGGGTTGATTTAATTCCTCAGAAATGTTACTGCAGATGGATACACTTGGAAAGAGGAGGCAAGTTTCTCTCTTGTGATTTCATTGATTGAATACTGTACCATGCTGTACTTCATTTGGGGGCTTATTAGCTGGGAAGGGTAGGTAGGATTCAAAACTTATATACTTGAAGTAATCCATTGATATTTTTCTTATGTTGTTTACAGTGTTAAGTGAAAGACAAACACAAGAAAAATCAATGTAATAATTCAGGAAGGAAACCTTAGCATGAAAAGAGAGTTTGATCCATCACCATTGCAGTGGTATGGCAGAGCACTGGTCTTGTGTTCGCTGGCCTCTGCTTAGCTTCTGCACAAGTACAGAATGAATGGTGAATCAGAACCGTGTTTGCTAAGAGTTATGACTGCTTCTTAAGCCTTCACATTTGGTGTGAGATAAGCGTAAAGGCCAAAGCTTCTGTTCCCCTGATACATGCACCTTGCTTTTGAGTGGTTTCAAATCAGTGATGAGACAGGTAGGACCAAGGCTTGCTTTACCTCATTCTCAGATTGTGTTGAGTATGACTTGAGCAGTGTACAGGGATTATCTTTGAGCTCTCAGGCCTGGGACACCATTCTCCTGAATTTGAGGAGTTTGTGTTACATGTGAAGGAATGCCAGCTGCCTGGGAAATGTCTTGATCTCAGGTAGTGTCTAACAAGAGCAGGACCCAGTCTACCTGTCATGTAGAATTGCAAGGCTTAATTCATGACTACATGACTGGGTTTTCTTTTTATATCAGCTGATGTTTTGAAAGCACTTGTGAAAGTAGAACCCATCCATACTGGATGCTGAGGATTTATTTTGCCCAGCCTCTTGGTTGCTGTTTCAGTGATAAAGATTTACAGCTTAGCTCCACAGTTTGACATCTGCACACTTGAGGGCAGTTGAAGAAGATGTATTGTGTAACTGTAACTTATTGAGTGGTCAGGAGAATTTCATCTATCTCCTTCCCAGAAATACAATGCCAGATGCTAATGGTGTAAGAACAGAGTGCAGAATGGCATTGTTGGTGTTAAAAATGAATTTACATGGTGTTCTTTGTGCATCTGTGGAATAATTAGGCTGCGTAAAAGATTGAAATAATTCTGGTTTTCACTAAAGATCAGGGAGTTCCTCCTAGTCAGAAAGAAAGGAAATGTGGGTATCATTTATAGCTTTAGCCAGAATACCCCATATTATGCTTTATCCTCAAATGGCAAGGTAAGATGCATTCTGACAGCAGCACCCTGGAAGTGCATTCAGGTTTTGTTGGGGAGTAAGCTGTCAAAGTTAGCAGTTACAAAGGAAATGAAGTTGTGGTTTGCATAAAAGGAAAATGTTTTTTTTATGAGGGCATTGAATGATGCTATGAAGTTGATTCTCTTACAGACTCCTACAAAGTTTGTTTGGTTTTGTTTTTTAATGTGATGGAGGATATTAACCACGTTTTGTATGCAGCCAGTAATTGTGTGTTCATCACCATATGGATCAGTTAGTTGACTTCTGTGGTTGGATGTGAAGAGATACTGAGAACTCTCAGCTGTCACCGAAATCAGTTGGAGTTCTGCTTTCAGCTGTAAAAGTCTGTATAGTGTTATGTGCTCTGAAAAGTTCATGCATGGAATTTTAAAATAATTGGTTAATATAGGATGACTACTTTTCCCCTTAATTTTTTATGTCCCAGTTCCCTTTGTCTTTGAAGTGATAATATTGCTAGCTCTTTGAAGGGTATTTTGAAAGATAATGTATTTAGGATCCTGCTATAAAGAGTGCATCTAACAAATCTTGTGAGAATTCACAAGTCTTGCTGCAGAACAAATGAGATGTACTGTTTTTAGGAACCAGGGGAATATATCCCATCTGAGTACTGGAAGGGTTGTAGATTGCCATCATTTGTATGTCCATGCCCTCTAGTTTGTCACCATCCCAAACTTTAATCTTCCTCAGCATTGACATCTTAGCCCATTCTTGTGTTGGTTGGTTTGTTTTGTGTTGATTTGTTTTCTTTGACCCATCTTTGTCCAGTCACAGTTTTATTCCAACAAACTGTCTTTTGATTTTCTTTTTAACAGAGTATTCGCTTGATAAATTGCACATTATGAGGCATGTATGGGAGTCATGTATCTCTACCTACTTTATTGGTGCAGCTGTAGTTGATCAGGACAGCCAGTTTTTCTGAACGTAGCTCATAGCATTTTTGAAAACTTGTGATTTGGAAGAGCTGAGTCGAATGTTTCTGAATTAACATGAGGTGTGATGGAGCTACTGATAGATGAGGAAAGGGAAAAATCTATGTAAAAGACATGGTGACAAGTTTTGTTTGGCTTAGTCTCAGCGTCACTGTGTTTTGTGGATAGCTAAGGAGGGGGTGTACTTTGCTTAAAATAAGATTGTGTGTTAGAGAAATAAGTGTATTTTGGAGTGCATGTTTAAAATTCCTGTAGATTCAGTGAGAGTGTGTAAATGTATTTAAAGGCTTCCAGAGAGGGATCCTGTAAGCTGAATTAGAGGCTTTCTGTCATATTCTTCTCTCAGCCTTTAGGATAGTGTAGTTCATGTGCATAGTGCACCCATCAGTTTGCCATATCAACACTTTGCAGTTGATGCTGTTATATCTTTGAAAACCTGAAGATATCTAAAGCCGTAGTCCAAAATACATTTTTTTCCCCTTGTTCATTTGAGGGAGAGCTGATCCTAGGAAGCTGCAGCTGCAAGATGTTTCACTGTTTAACATGCCTCAGCCAGCAGGGAAGCAAGCCAGTGCTTCAATTCCAGCTCTAGCCACAACTGACTGGAAGACAAGCATCCAGGCCCAAAGATAAAGGACATTCTGTATCTCTTCTGCCTCACCATTTTTGGGAAAAAAGCACTATGTTTTCCTTCTTCAGTGGTAGGCTTTGTAGTAGGAACATACTTTCCCAAACCTTAAATTAAGAGGCATAACACACATTGTCTTTCCAGAATTGAAAGTACTGCTTTTTGTACTTCTTCATTTAAAACATGGTACAGAACAAAACCAAAAGTGAGCAAGCTGCTTCTCAGATAATCACAAGAATATTTAAAGCTGCATTCCTGCCATTGTACTGTATGTCTGATGTAGGAAAAACATTCCTTTTGATGGCATCTTGAAGCCCCTGTTCTCTGTCTTGGTAGGTACACTTCTAGCCCTGGTACTCTTGCTAGGATTTATAGAGTGCAGAAGGAAGAAAGAAACCTTTCAATAGAGAGAATACCTTCAATAATGGCCAAATCCTTAATCCTTACTTCCATGCAGCTACTTCCGTGCTGTTTGGAGATGGGGAAAAAGCCAGTATACAGGTTATACCTTAAACTGTGCTCCCATGTGCCTATTTCATCAGCTGCCTCTCTTAAAGTTTTCCTTGCCCCTGGTGATACATTACTGTTGTCCTAAGCTTGGAAGTGTGCGCACAATGCACCTTGCACTAGACTTGAGATCTTTTTGAGTAAAATCTTTCTTTTAAGCGCACCTAAAAATCTAGCACATTAATGCCAGTATTGGATACTCAGTCTGTAGAGTTCCGGGCAGCCTGCCTGTACTCAGTGTAGAGATAGTGCTGTACCTGGAGAAATACAGATGGTAATGGCACAATTATATAGGCGGCAAACAGTTGCTGAACCTTGCTAATTCGTGAAGAGTGATGCAAATTGCTTAGATCTAGCTAGAAAAAAATAGAGACTATATTGATGAATTAATATGATTTTTCTTACTGGATTTTCTGACTAAATCCATAGAAGTAGTCTGGAACCTGGAAAAGGAATACTTCAGCCTGACAGTAGATTCTCAAGGAATGGCGAAATTGCCTGCAGGACCTTCTTAATGCTCTCTGAAAGACTGAATTTTCATGGTATAGGTTTACCATAGCAAGTTTCCTCAAAGAGAAAAGAATTGACACAGCCTTGTATTTTTTCTGCTGTGTTTTATAGTAGTATCAGTCCTCATGTTTGTTTCTACTTAAATTCTTGACACTTGCTTTCTGTTCTTAAGTTGCAAAATGTGGGCAACCGTGGATGCACGCTTCTTAGAAGTCTTGAGACTTCCTTTGCTGTGGTATGTAATGAGCTTTGTAGAATTTTGGTAAAACACGTGTAATATTGAAAGCCACAAACTAATAGTTTAATCTGAATTGCTGTCATACCCTTCTTTGCTGATAATCTTAGGGGAACAAAGGGTCTTAAGAACTAATTGAAGTGAATCTGTAGGGGTTTCCAGTGAGTGATGCTCTGAGTGAATGCTGGGAGGGGCCAGGTCATAGCCTGTGTACCCATATTTATAGGGGAAATAAACTTGATATCTACAGAAGGGCTAAGCCTCTGTATTGCACTTCAGAGCTGTCCAGAGTTGTTTCATTTATTTTTACCTGTATGATACTCACCTTTCAATCAGAAGTTTTTATGAAATGTTGTGCAGTGTTACTGCCTGCTTAGTTCTGTGGGAAGAATTTAATCTACAAATACACCCACGCTAACCACCTTGGTTGTGGGGTTTGGGTTTTTTTTTCTGGTTATGAGCCTGTTTCAGGTGAAAATTTGGAAGTGGCAGTTACAAAATCCAACCAATATCTGAAATGGATCAAATGTCTTGGCATTTCTTTTAGAAGATGATCTGTGAGACCCTGGCGCAGGTTGCCCAGAGAAGCTGTGGCTGCCCCGTCCCTGGCAGTGTTCAAGGCCAGATTGGACGGGGCTTGGGGCAACCTGGTCTAGTGGAAGGTATCCCTGCCTGTGGCAGGGGGTTGGAACTGGATGAGCTTTAAGGTCTCTTCCAACCCAAGCCATTCAGGGATTCTATGATACTGTGCATTGTATGTTGATGCATTCAGATCTAGTCAATGTTTTTGACTATTGTCAGCTTCTTAACTGATCTTTGTTTGTGGGGAAACAGTAAAGTTTGTTCTGAAAATAATCCTTTAAGTGGAACATTTCTGTCCTGAAGAACAGAAGCAAAATCCTCAATTAATATATTTTGCTGGTGCCTAAAGTATTCATCCAGTATTTTGGCTGCTCTTGAAGTAAGCACCAAAGAAGAAACCGTGCAGCTTGTTCTGTCTCCACTGTTGATCTCATGCAGTTGTGACAGTGTGATACAGTAATTAGTCATGTCAGTGTTGGTATTTTATAAGCAAAATGTTGTTTTAAGGAGCACCTATGAAATTTTATTATTTCGAACTCTAAAGAAGTTAAGTTTTAATACAATAATGGAAAGATCTCAATTGGCACGTGGTACAGAAGAGAGAGTGTGGGGGTTTTTGATGCCATTTATTCCAGCTCCCATGTCTACATGGGAAAGGCAGTTACTTGCATGAAAATGCTGATTTTTAGGCAAAGACTGCATCATTACCAGATGCATAATATTTACAGAAGGTCACTCGGCTTAGATTTAACTGCAGTATCTTGCAAAGCTTGGTAATTAAAGAATGCTTTAAAATGATTTTTGAGCTGTGTTTCTGTTTTCTAGCTGCTCTAACAAAAGACAAATGGCTTTTCTGTTATGTGTGGCCACCTTTTAATTGAACTGTTGTATGTATTGATTTTCTAATACTATTTATTCAGAAATCTTTGGAGCATTTAACAGATAGATGGATAGTTGTCTGAGAACAAAGAATGGTTCAATATAAAAATAAGTGCGTAAATGTGAAAAATAAGAGTTTATTAAATAACTGCTGACAATCTGCTGTCTATTCAGGTAAAATAAGATTTACAGACTTTCAAAATGGAGATACTTGTTAAAAAAAAAAAAGTCAAGTAAACCAAAATGCGATTTCTTATCTGCAGAATATCAGCAATATGTAAAGATAGTTGTGTGAATGTGTATTTTGATATATGGGGTTTTGTTAAGATCTTATTAGCTGGGCGTTCTTGGGTGTCATTATTTCTGAAGGCTTACAATCAAAAATTGTGTAATTTTTTGTGAGTTAGTATCTGAATAATTTATAAATATATTCTAGTTTTGGAAAATGAATTGTGGATTAAAAAGTTGAAGGGGGATGTTGCAGTGATTAAAAATATATATATATTATTTCAGGAAACCCATTCCATAGTGGTGAAACATAACTCCAATTGTTCCATGTTCCTGAGCAGTTCCCTTTTTAAGAAGGCACGAGCATGCTTGATTTTGTTTCTGAAGTTATTTGTGCATTGCAAATGGGATGCTGGAGGCGCAGCTTTTCATAAACAGATTGCAGCCAAGTGGAATTTGATTGTGGGGGTCCGGATAGGAAGTAATTAAATGTTTGAGGTTTCATTTACTTGAGCTCATTTTAAGTATGTTAATGGCTGGGCTTTCTTTTAGACTTTAGAAATAGTGTTTGCATATTGTGATAGGTGCAGATTTTACATTGTGGTAAGGGAAAGCCCTTTTTTTTGGCTTTTGTATGTTTTCTTGTATATATTAGAAAGGGCACACTATGGTCTCCTCTCTGGGGGCTGCAGAGTGATTCCTACTCCTCCTTCCCTGCCCTCGGTGCTTGCAGGGCCATTTCTGTCACTTTTTTCCCTCACACTTCTTCATGCTGTGGTGTTTCACCCTTCTTTAAGCATATTTTCCCTGAGGTGCCACCATCTTGGCTGAGGGGCTGGGCCAGGTGCTGTGGTGGAGCCGGATGGAACCGAGGGCAGCCCTGCCCCTTTCCTCACAGAGGCTGCCTGCAGCCCCCATGCTCTGGTGTCTCTCCACTGGCACCTGTGCTCCTTAGGAGGTGAAAATGGTAAGAAATAGCCAAAAATAAGGGTTAAAGTTGCTATTGTTACATTGTATTAACGATCCCTTCATAAATTTGTAATTAGGTGTGTAGATGAGGATAGGTCAAGACACTGAAATGAGATGGTGTTAAATTATCTGCGTTGCTGCACAGCCGTGTTTTCTGTCCCATGGGGTAACAAAGGTGTAGAATTGTAATTGGATGTAGGATTGCAGCAAAAATTTATCTTGTGAATTCAAACAAATGAAAGTTTTTTAATTTTTATTAATTTTTTATGTTAGTTTTGTTTCCCTCCATCCCCCCCCATATGATGCTTTACAGTTCTAGCTGAAAATTGCGTGCTTATTGTGCAATCAACTTAAAACCTTCAGGTTTTAGGTCATTATATGTTAAAATTTAAAGTTATTGTTGTTGCTTCCAGCATTGCAAAGTGTGAGTTTGAAAGTTAAATTTTAGGACCATGATGAGGCTTTACTTTCCCATACTGAACTAAATCCATGTGGCGCAGAGTTTTTACTTCTGGTCCAGGCTGTTACGTGCTTGCATCCATTTTGTTGTCCTTTCCTCAGAGGAGGTAAGCGGCTGTCCTTTGGGTGCCATTTAACCAGCGCGGGTGATCGCCAGCCACTGTCCATCATCCACCTATGTGTTCAAATACAGAGCAGTCAAGCTGCCGTTGCTGTCATCTCCATTTCCACAGCCACAGAGCGGTCCCGGTAATCGAGGCTTCCCCAGCTACCAACACTTGAGTCAGGTTGTTATATCCAGTTACACTCTCAAATGCACCAGTCTGGCAGAGCTGGTGATTGCAGGGTTTGCTATGCACTGGTCTTGTCAAGCAACATAACTGGTAGTCTTGAGTCTTTGTCAAGCCGAAGTGCCTGGTTATTGTGAGTCTGAGCAGCCATTTTCTTTCTCTAGTAGTTCCCTTCATGCGATGCCCTGCTGGGAAGCAGCCACAGCGCATGGAACGATAAGCAATCGTACTAATTTTAAGCCCATTTCCATGTTTCTCAGACTTTTTTTCTAACTTACTAGATAAGGAAAACTATTTACACCTGGGTATTAATGGTACAGAAGTAACTTGTAAACATTTAGTGCTGTATGTGTAGATTTTTCATTAGCTTTCTGTTTTTCAGACCTAAAAGGGACCTTTTAATTTGACCAGTTTGAGACCAAAGAAATATCTCTGATAGGTGTTAAGTAACTACTAGACCATTTCCTGTTCTGTGAAGAATGTGTGTTGCATTTAAATCCCCTTAGGGGCAATTCTTGGCATGTGAGCTCTGTTACTGGTTTGCCCGCAAATTAGGCAAAATTAGCCTGCAGTGGCTGTGATAGAAGTGAGTCTTTTTTGATTGGAAGCAAAGTACATGGAATATGAAACAACCACCACCACAAACCCCTCCTTCGGCTCAATAATTGACTTCTAAAATTTATTTGAGGAAATGCTGAAAGTAGATGTCAAAAGCTTATAGTCTTGTACATGAGGCTAGTGATCAGTCTTCACTTTGCCATAGATGAAACATTTATGTGCTTAGAAGACTGGAATTACCTTTCTGCCATCGATCTTAATAGATGAATAAGCATTCTGAAATAATGAATTATAAAAAAGAATTTGCTGTATTTACTGGAATCATTGTTTTGAAATAGGAGTTAGCACTTCCTCTAACAACTACTGTGTTCATGAAAACCCTGCTGAGGGATAGCCTGCAGAACAGTTTCTTCTAGTACAGTTGTTTTTAAGTAGTCCCTGTCAACACTAGGCATCAAAAATGTGCTAGCTATGTCTGAAACAGCTGTCAAGTGTAGCTGCTGGCGCAGGGATTGGTTAGATTTGTGGTCAGGAAGAACAGGAAGAGAAGGTCCCACATTCCTGAGTGTAAGAATGTACTTAACTGCCTACTTTGTGAATGTGGGTCCAAACTCAAACCGCTGTTTGACTTTGGGCAAAGATAAGCTGTGTAATTGTAATTATAACTAAGTTATGAGATATTATCCAGAAAGTCTATTAACAATAAGTAGTTTCCAGATGCTTTCTCTTTTGTGTGATTTAAAAGGACAAGGCACACAGCAATAAATTTGAACTTTGAGATACATAGGTAAAACAGAGAATTTGGGAAGAAGATATTTTGGAGAGGGACAGAAAGGGAAGTTGTTCCAAGGCACTGGCATGTCTTTCTCTACATAGAGATTTCTCTTTGTCTAGGACTGTATGTGTTCCAGCTGGCAGAATTCAGTTTATAGAACTGATTTTTCTATGTAGCTAGATGTCATCCCGCAGAATCCTGAGTTGGTAAGAGAACTTAATAATTTGGGTAAGTACATGGGTTCCTCTCAGGGGCTTGAGTTTGCCATGGTGGTAACAATATATTCCAGTAAAGGACGTGAAGTCTTGTATATATTCTTTACTTAACCTGTATAAAAGAATCTTCACCAGTAGGTAGTTTATATTTAATTAATTACTTCCTCTTGGTCATTATGGTGATCTTGCTTATCCCTGATAAAGCCTTTTCATTTCCCTTGAAATAATAGAAATCAGAAATGGCAAAACCGCACTAGGATTAGATCATCCAGCGCATTCTCTTGCCAGTGGGGGATTTTCATCAGTTTCTGCGTTTTATTTTATGAAGTTCCTTCTTGTATCCGTCAAGCTTTTTGTTAAAGGAAAACTGGATAAGGGCTTCTTTTGGAGCCTGTTTATTAATTTTAGTGGATCAGAGCACTGTAACAACATGCCAGATCGATGTCATCTAGTCTTGGTTTAGACAAAATATTTTGCATTAGAAGTTTCATGTTCTTTGGAAAGAACAATCCTACAAGTCATTAGATAGTTAATGTAAATAAATCCCTGCCCAGAAATCATGGTTATGTGTTATCACTTAGAGGTTCTTCTGTAGTCAGTATGTTATTTGAAAACCACATGTATCTGTACCAACATTTTCTCCATGTGATAACTAATATGACAAAAAGTAAGTGAATCTAAAGATAGTCACTATGCTAAGAAAAAAGACAGTACATAGACACCACATATGTCATGTTGCAATTGGGTGGGGATTTTTAAACACAGTTTGAAGTGTTGTCTTGCACAAAGTACATCTGTTACCGGTTTTAAATGTCTATTTCAGGTAATGAGCTGTGAAATGGAATGAGACTGTGTAGGCTGATTATACTCCCTGGTTTGCAGAGGCATAACTCTTCATTTACTTTAAGCAAAATAGCTTGACACTTGTATGGCTTATTTGCTGTTTATTTCAAGGTGCTTTTTTCTGGAACACAGTAAGTACTGTAAGTCCAGTAGTAGGAATATTGTTACAACAACTGTGGTGCTGATGTTTGGGTAACTAGTAATGTGTATTTTGTGGAGAACATGGAAGGAGCCAATGCAAGGACATTTCTAGTAGATGCCTCTTTATTAATTTTTGTTAAAATTAGGTTTAAGTAATGCAATAATTGTTGTATCCCAGTATATAAATGCCTCTGTTATGCTGCTTTTAAGATATTTGTAGCTCCTTGAAGTGTCTTCAACTTTTGGTCTTTTCAGTCACCTGTTTGCAGTCCTGTGCAGGTTGTACACCAATATATGTGCTAACTGGTAAACATTTCCATACCCTTTGTTTCCTGCTTTTTTCCCTCCTACCTCATCTATTTGCATTATACCTTACGTTGTTCCTGAGAACGGGGCAAAAAAAAAATCTTGGATTTCATAATTAAGTGAGCTCAGAAAGTGCTAATTTTTATGGCTAATTTATGTATGCTGCCAGCTAGATTTATTTTAAATAATTTTATTTATTATGTATCTATTTTATTATAATTTATATATTTATTATAATTTATATATTGCTATCAGCTGGTATTATTTTACTGTTTGTATAGATCAGATCAGGTTTTCAGGTTACAAGTCTGCAGGCAATGTAATTTCAATATATTGTAAGGTTATTGATCAAGTTACCTAAACGGAAAGATGCCTGATGTCATACCTCATGACCTGCAAAAGTTACTTATGGTAGAAATAAAGCACAGCTGCTGTGTTAATGCATGGTCATTGCTTATCTGCAGTTGTTCTAATCTCTTTGGTCTTCTGCTTTCACTAAGTCTGAGCATTCTTTGTAGAAACCTGTGGCTTGCTTGTGGTCTATGATATCACTTGCTGTACTTTTTTCATGTAGTACTGGTTGACAGATGAGTAAGTTCCTCTTGGTTTCTTCCCGCTTTGTCATAGGAAGTCGCATTTAATTGATTATGTGACTGAAGAGTAATGATACAACCACAGGAAATCCTGTGGCTGAAACTAGGTTTGTTCTTTCCTTATTTTTGGTAATAATTCTGTATTTGCAGAATACTGTCTTAGATTTAGGACTGTGTTGTACTTCGACTTTAAAAAGGTTATACTTTTTGCTGTGTAAAAACAGAATGGCTAACAGCTCTTGAGATGGGGAGTGTTTTTGTATGAAGGATCTAAAAGTAAACTGTAGTATTGCTGATGAGAGTGTGGATGAAAACTCAGCAATGTGGGTCACACAAAACCAAAGCTAGTAGTGTAAGATGCAAACACGCCCCAGGAAAAAGAAAAGTGTGTGTATGCTACATTTGGAGGCTTCAAAAGGTAAGAGATTCATGGAGGCATACAGGACTTCTTGATTGTTGTTCTTGAGGTGGAGCTGTGTGCTGATACAGCTATGCAAGCCCTCATGATTGTAGAAAGAAAGGGGATGTTACAAGTGGGAGACTGTCCTTTCTGAGAACACAGCATGTTAAATTGATTTAAACAAGTCTGCGCCCTCATTCTTGATCAAGAGCAGTTTATATCTCATCCTGAGGCCCATCCTTTTAGGATATAGTAATGTGCACATGCTGTTGCTGTTGGGCCTTATTGAACCTATAAATTTGGGAAATAAATGTATCCCTAAAATAAAAGGGCAAGGGGAGGATAAAGTGTTTTAAGAATGCATCTCTTGGTCTTGAGGAGGGTGTATGTGGTGTTACCCTGTCTAGTCAGCCCTTGTGAAAGGGGATTACTGTGGTAACCAGAACACTAAGAAAGGCAAAATGCTTATGTTTCCAAACTCAGACAGGAAGGGAAAAAAGGGTAGGTAGCTTGAAAACAAGCCAGGTTGAGGAAGAGGGAACAGGAAATGCTGAAGTGCGTGCCCCCCAGGTGCTGATATTCCTGAAGTGTGGAGTCCTAAACTCCTCCACTCTGGGCAGCAGTGATCTGATACTGCTTGTGGCAGTATGCTCACTGGATGTGTACGGCCCTGGAGCTGTGTGGTGCTGGGGCTGCTGAATCTGGCTGGGAGCCCGTGCTTCTGTGTGGCTATCATATGTCATAAGCTAGTGCAGGAGTAGGTATTGATCCCTGGCTGTTGAGCAAGGTGTGGGTAGCCGTAGCAGTGTTCCTCAGTTTGGGTTGTTAGAATATACCTCCAAAGCCCCCTAAGGATATGTGCTTTCTGGAAAGTTACATGGAGACTTGAAAAAAGAGGGAATGCAGGCAGTAACAGTAGAGACAAATTGGGGTAGCAATACAAGGCACAGTAGTTTGGAGAACGTTGATTTAACAGGAATTTGTTTCTTTTATAATTCTGCTTCTGTAATTCTTTCTTTCTCTGCTAGGGATTGAGTGTTCAGTAGATCCAACAGAAATGTTATTGGTAGGGCTGTTGACCACAGAAACTGATGTGCTGAAAGTGCTGTACCAGCACGAACAACACATTGTTTGTTCAAACTGATATGACACTACTGTGTGATCCTCTGTTGAGCTTAGTGTGTGTATAAATACATTTATCTTTGGATCTTTAAAATAAAAGTTAAAGCTCAGAAATAATGACAATTAACTAAAAGAGTTGCTAATATCTGAGGATTGTCAGGAATAGCTTGTGGAAAGTAGTCTTTTGGAATGAGTAGCAGTAGGATTTAAATAAAGTAGTTGAAGGATGATTGAAAATGACTTTGCAGAATCTGGACTGAATTCACTTAATTTCCTTCCCTGCTTGAAGCATCAAGAACATTATGTGATGTAATAATTTTTGTTGTCATCAGTAATAAATTTGGGAAAGAAGCATGCTGTTTGCAAACAGATTTATGACAACTGATTATCTGGTTCAGAAGTCTGAGCCAGAGGTGGGAATGTGGGTGGCACTTGCTCATCTGCTTGGTTCACAAGAGGAGGGTCATGAAACTTACCTAGAACAGTTGCCTGGGTTTTGGGGAAAATTTCTACTTTGAGCTTGCTTTACAGCAAAGAGTAGGAATGTTTTTGTGACATCTCGCTTGAGCTGGGTTTCAATGCTATCTTCTGTGCAAAATCTGAAGACTGGGGGGAATGCAGAAATTGATATTTGATTGTATGCAGATCTTTGTGGCAAACAGCTAAATCAAGTCCTGTCATCCAGAAGAGTTTAAAGCCTTGCAGAATTAGCGCCTCTTTGTGTAGGTACTGTGGAGAAGTTCTAAGCCTGTCCTAATTTAATCATAAAATACACTGTGTAGTTATATGAGAGCTTGCACATAACCCAGCAAAAAAGCCCACTATGGCCATAGTGACTTTTAGTGGAGATCACTGAGCATAGGCTTTATGAGACTTGGAAACAGGTGAAACTTAGCTGGTTTATGTCAGCTGGAGATCCGGCCCAGTGTTTAAATTGAAGCAATTTTTCTGTTTCTTCCACTAAGGAGTTCCTAATGCACAGTACATATCTACAGAAGCAGTAATACTGTGCAAGTATTTTGTGTGTGTAGGGAATACCCAGAAGGGCATCTCTCTCTTCCTTTCCCATCTCTTTCAAGGTTATTTAAGGAGTTAGTAGTTAGTGAAGAAAAAGTTATATAAAAGTTATATAAGAACACTTACATGCAATCCATGCCACCCTCTTGAAATGGCCTTTTTGGGCAGCTGGAATTGTTATTTAAGCTATGTTTCCCACATCTTTTAATTGCTGTGATCCACACCAAAATTTTACAGCATTAAAAAGCCATAGCAGGATGAGGAAAATGTGATATTTTGTACTTTTCCTCACATTTGTATCAGAAATAAAGGTACTGCTAAAACTGGATTATGTGAAAACACTTTATGTAGGCGAAGAGGAAACACCTTTTTGCTCATAGCAATTGCAGGTCAAGTGAAAGTGGATAGAAGGATTGAAAGTGATGAAAACTGATGGAGGGAAGAGAAATTATTCCTTGGAAAGACAGATTATCTTTGCTATTTTGCAGAGGATGTTCATAAACCATAGATGTAGGCATGGAGAGGAGGCAGAGCAAGCAGCAAAGAGTTCTTGACTATATATGGGATGAGACTTGTGATAAATTCCTGAAACAGATTTACTCATCTGTTCCAACAGACAGAGTGTTTTGAAGGTTATATCCAAACAATCTGAAAATAAATGTTAATTCACGTATGTACTCAAGTAACATTCGAGTTGAAAGGAAAAAAGCATGAACAGGAGGTACCTAAAATCAAGAGAAACTTTATGCAGCACTTCTTAGGATAAAATATAGCAATTTATAAAAGTTAAGATTTTCAATGAAAGTTTACACTTAGCTGCTATAAACACTATGTGTAGCCTAACATTCTTTTCAAAGAAGCTTATTTTTGTCTTATGATTAGTTGGAAAAAATAGGGTACCAAATATGTTAAGTAATTTTTTGGAGATAGTTTGCTTTAAAGCATTTAACACTGTGTTTTTTAAGCAAGCAGATGATTTTCCTTCTAGGTTTAGCATTGAGGGTAGTTCTGTTGGTGGTGTAGAATGCAGCAGCACAATTAGTAAATCACTACTAATTAGTGTATTTAATAAGCTTTTTATGGTAAGTGAGGAAATGGGTATATTTTTCCTTGTTAATGAGAAAGCCACTTAATCTTCTTCAGGTAAATGGACTCTATTCTGTTGAAAGTATAGCTTCAGCTGATTTACCAGCAGCAGCTAAAGCTTCAGGATCATAATTTCCAGAAGGAAATATTTTCTATGTGTATTATATTGAGTAGAGTGAGATTCCTTTAAATCAAGCATGTTCCCAATATTAGACACTGTTTATTGGTAGTCTTCTCCCACCCCCATTAATTGTTGGCCAACTAAATACTAAAAGTCAGATTCACCAGTTAAGTGAAGGACATGTTCATATTGCAAACATTCTTTCTTACTGGTGAAATTCAGGAGGTAGTGCCAGAACTTGTGAAATAAAGTTGCATCTGATCATGCAACACGCAGCTCTTGATTGTATTTAATTATAATTCATTTAATTATTCATATAATTCTATGTAAATATAGGTAGACTATATTCATAATATGTATGTATGTGTAGGTGTGTATATAGACACAAACGTACAGATAGATACAAAATACATACATATATATGAATAAAAAGTCATCTGCCTGCTTAGGTAGTTAAGTCTGATGTAAAAGCTACTGGGGAATATGTAAAGACCCTGACTTCCAAAAGCTTTCCAAGTTAGGCTGTTACTAAACTTGGAGTAACATTTTATGGAAAAAATTACATTATCAGATGAAGCTGTGATGGATGTTCTAGGTGCTTAGGGGCTTTTTGTCTTTCTCTTTTCTGCATGTGGATCAAACATTTAAACTACGAAGTCAGTTCTTTTTTGGTGTTCATCATTGACATTGTAATATGGAGAAACTTTAATGCCTGAATTCTAAAATGAAGAAAGTTGCAGTAGTATTTAGTAGAAAAATAGGTAAGTCTTAAAGAAGTTAATACACAGATGCACATGCTTGACAGAAATTATATCAGATTATTTTAATACTAGTAAAAAATTGTATTTGGAGTTTAATGTTTTGGACTTTGTACACATCAAGTGAGATGAAAAAGCTATCGGAAAGAAGGGGGGTATTACAGGTGAAACCTAAGTGTAATGTGCGCATGCAGTTTAGTTACTGAGAACTACTGAGAAGTTTTTCATTTAAAAATATCACTGCCTGAAATAATATATTGATAAAAATATATCTACTGTTCAGAATGGACTAAATTAGAATAGGTACTAACTACTTTGAAGGTAAGAAGAGCAGTATTTGTGAACCATAGACAAATCTACATAATATTCCTTTGGTTTGTATTTATCTCTAAGAGAACAATGTTTTAAAACTTGTCAGCTGTTACATATGTTTGAACATTTTTCTTGCTATAAAAACAATTCATTTCCAAGTCCTTGTGCGGGGCAATATTCAGGAAGTTTTCCTTTTTGTTCTTCACTTCTTTGGAATGATTCCATTTCCTCTGCACTAGCCCTGTGTTGACAAACGTAACCAGGCCTCTTTCCTTCAGGAATAGCTTTTTGTTTTAATTTGCTTGTATCAGTCTAGCCTGCAAATAAATGTGTTGTCACACAGACTTTATACTTGATTTTACTCTAGTAAAATTTATCTGCTCCCCTTATAAATGTCCCAGCCTCAGATAAGTTGTGTTTGGTATTTGCAGAGGGAGGGGTGGATTGTCTGTCTTTGTACTCAGTTGCCAGTTGAATCAGAGTTTAAAACAAGTTGAAGGTGGTTGGAAGTTGTGCATTGTTTTGTCACCTAAAAGAAGCTCTAGGCTGTTGCACTTGATAGTAATGTGGTGGTTACCCAGAACTACTGAAAATGTAACGTTGGGCTGTTTCAGTCCTTGATGCTGTGGATGCAACTATCTTTATATGTGAGTTCCTATTAAAGTAACGATAAGCTGTAAGAAAGGCAAAGGGAGTATAAGCCATACTTCTGGTTCTTCTGGGAGGTAGTTTGTCCCATTGGCATTGCTGAGGTATGAATCCCAAGGAGAACAGGCTTGGGAAGAAGGGCAAGGGGTAGGCAAAAGTTCTTGTTCTTACATAGCACTGTTGCTTAGGCACTTCCTGAGCCAGGGAATGGTTCCTTTGTTTAAAAGCCCTGTGCCAATTTTGACTGGGGCTTGGTTGTTGTGGTTTGTTTTTTTTTTTTGTGTGTGTGTGTGGTTTTTTTTTTTTTCTTTCCTTTTTTGCATGCTTTATGGGAAAGGTGCTGCATTTTGGGAAGGAAAAGAGTTAAACTGTGAATTCCTCATTCTTCTGCCTTGACTACTTGATATTCAGACTGTTTTGTGCTGTATTAGTGTTACTTAATTTGTGCTTGATCTGATTTATGGGAAATTCAGCTGTCTGCAGATATTGGGATATTCAGTTACATAAAACGCAGCAAATGCAAGGGAACAGACTTTTCAGTTAAAACATGACTTTCTGGGGGTATCTCAAATTTTATTTGAGGCGGAGGCCTTTCCTTATATATGACCATAACCATAAAAAAATTTAAACAAGTGAAATCTCAAAACTTCTGCTATGGCTGTGAAGTCTTCAGGGCCAAGTTTTAGGGGAACTTGTGTAGCCCACTGAGTGTGAACTGGATTTCATGATCAGATACGTGGTTGGAACATGAATCACTGAATGGTTTGGGTTGGAAGGGACCTTAAAGCTCATCCAGTTCCAACCCCTTGCCACAAGCAGGGACACCTTCCACTAGACCAGGTTTCTCTAAGCCCCATCCAACCTGGCCTTGAACACTGCCAGCGATTGGGCAGCCACAGCTTCTCTGGGCACCCTGTGCCAGGGCCTCAGCACCCTCACAGGGAAGAATTTCTTCCTAATGTCTAATCTCAGTCTCCCCTCTGTCAGTTTAAAGCTGTTCCCTCTGTCCTGTCCCTATAGGCCCTTGTAAAAAGTCCCTCTCCAGATTCTCGTAGGCTCCCTTTAGGTATTGGAAAACTGTTAGAAGTTCTCCCCTGAACCTTCTCCAAGTTGAACAAACCCAATGTTCAATGCGTTGACATCAAAGAAACTAATATATGGACTGCAGGTTAAGGTCCTCATTGGTGTTAGAAGAAAGTCATGCTGTTCACACAAATATTTGTTGAAAGCTTGTTAAAACATTTTAAAGATAACAACATGGCTGGAGTGGCTTAACACATTCAACAGGAAATTACATTGTTAAATATTTAACTGGGCAGTAGCACTTCTGCAGTTAAATTAAACAAGTTGTTGTTGTAGAAACATAGAATCAGCTAGGTTGGAAAAGACCTATAAGATCATCAAGTCCAACTGTTATCCCCTATCTAACTTAACAAATAAAAATGAAAGCTGGGAGATGGTTGAAAAGAGCTGTTCAACAGTAAACAAGAAGAATGTGTTGAGTCTTAAAAGAGCTGCCACAGAAACGAAAGCTTTTTGCTTTCTGAAACCTACTTCACTGTTGATCGAAAGGCTAGTGTGTGGAGCCTTTGAAGACATGATCTGCAGGAGCAGCATTTACCTCCAGTTCTTAACATCAGCTGACCGTTTCTTAAAAGATGCATCTGTTGTTTACTCAGAGCAGTGTAACTAATTTGATTTTGTTTGTTGCATGCAGAGCTAATGAATCACTTTTGCTCCTTACTGGGTGCTGTACCTACATAAATTATTATTTCAAATGTTAGAATATTCTAAGGTTTTTTAAAAAGGGGTATGTTGCCGAGGTACTAAGTGTAATAATGTAAATGAGGTACCAAATGTGCTTAATTCTGATTTTGTTTTCTAGTAATCATTTTTGTCAGTTGAAGAACATGATATTTGTAAAGCAAGCAAATCTGACAACTGTGCACAACTCGTACCAATTGAAGGTCATTAAGGCATCATAACAGGAACATTGAAGAGTTGTATCACAGAACAGATTGCAGTAGGAGAGGTTTCAGCCTGGGAATCGGTGCCGATTGTGAGTTACAGGATTGCGTATGGGTGATCTTCCAGGAAAGCATGAACTGAGTCTTTGCCAGAGGTAATGATTACTAGTTCTGGCAATGTAGCACTGGCAGAGCAGTGCAAAGCTGGATTGTCTGAGCTTGATTCTGTGTTATGCAGCTTTTATTTGTTCCCGTATCTTCATTAGCATAAAAGCTAACAAAGCTAATCAGTATTCAAAGAGAATGTTATAAAAGAAAATGGGTACTGCACACAAAACATGGGATGCTTTGGTTAATGCAGATGATGTTTAAGCTGTAATTGAGCATTTAGGTCGGCACATCTGGAAGGGACGTATTTCTGAACATACGTATTACAAATGTTCGTGGTTTATTTTAATTTTTAGGATAAAATGTTGTACGTAGAGGTGTCTTGCAGCATAGTTACAGGATTTGTTTGATATCAGTTATTATGAATAGGTTGTAGACAGTTTAAACAAATTGGGACTGGAGGCTTGTTCTATCATTATTTGGATTTCCTGACCTGTTTTGTTTTTGCTTTTTTCTTTTATTATGATTCTGAGCACTTGAGAAAGATAGCTGATACATGTCTGTTATCAGTTTGCATAGGAGAATCAGTCCTGATCTCTGAAGACTTTCTACTAAATACTTACTATGCTGTTCTGGGGAGTGGCATTGTTTTTGTTCTGTGCTACAATTGTTACCGACATATATTAAAGCATTGCCAGGTTGAAGTATTTAATGAGTGTGGGGTAAAGCTGTAGTATTTTGCAAAGCCATATATTTTAAGAAAGGCTTTGTGTTTAAGAAATATTGAAGGAATGACACTAATTTGGATGTGTAATTAGAGCTTTTGAAAGAGCTTTTGAAAAAGCTTGTGTTCTAGGGATAACAGAAACACTATTTGGAATCCGTTAGCGCTAGCTTTCTACCTGTTTGATTTAAAAAGAATTTCTACTGGAAAGTGGATTTCTGTACAGAACACATAGGTTTAGGATATCCACGTTTCTTTTGGTTATTCATAAAATTTAGCAGGGCCTGAAGTACTCACAATCCAGAGATCAAAGACTGGTGAGTTAAAAGACTTAGCTGACCTGCTGGGGGAAGAGAAATTGTGTACCCTTCTGTTTTCTCCTTCAGGAGTTTTTGTTCATGACTGAAACAGAACTAAATTGAGGAATATTTGTAAGAGCAATCACCAGCTCTGTGGGTACTCAGAGCAGTCTGCAGACAAGAGCAAAATGGTAAGGGTTGAAATTTCTTCCCTTCTGCTTGGCTGAAATAAGTGGAGTTCTTCTGTAGTTGGAAATACTTTTTCAGATATTGCTGTTGCTTAGCTTGTGGTTTTGGATAGTCTTCTCTTGTATGTTCACAGACAGAGATGACATTGTGATGACTTCACTCTGCAGCATGTGTGGCTCAGGATATTTTTTATTTGTAGATATCTTAAAATCCTGTGACAAAAGGCTAGCAAACATAGAAGTGACAAAATTTTTGAAGCTGAAAGAAATATTCCACACTGAACCCCTCAGATTTAACACAACTGCTTTGTCTCTGTATGTTCCCTAACAGTTGTTCATCTTGTGCATGCAATCACAAGCTTAGCATAGAGTGGAATATCTATAACTGATACTAGGTTATGGAATCTGTCTTGCAGGCCTTTGACTGGCTGAAAGATCCCTTGTCCTCACTGGTGGTCAGGACAATGACATCTTTATGATTTCTTTGCTGTTAATTGTTTATGTTAATTCATTTCCTAGTGCTTAACTAAAGTGGTAACTACTTAAGCACTTTCTTCACAATGTAGGGGGTGTAACAAGCCTAATACTCTGGTGGCTGAATGTACCTGATCAGTCTGTCTGTTTTGTTCATATGAGTAAGTATCCCAGAGGAAGGTTTTGCCAGGAAATACTTTTCCTTCCAGCTGTAATTGAATGAGCTTGAACAACAAGCTGGGGCAGCTGGGTCCTGTTTTGGTCTTGATTTGTAGGGACCCAGGGGATTGGGAGAGTGGGAAAGGGATCCTGTGCCAGTTGAGTGAGTTCAAATGGGGAAAAGAGAGCTTTGCTCCCTCGGCTGCTCTGCATTTCAACTATTAATACAGCCATAAAGCCTATTCAAAGAGTTCTGTGTTCTTTGTGTTTTTTGAAAGAAGGATTGTGTGCTTAGCTATTGTGTCTTTTTTGAAATTTAATGTCTTATCACATGAGGCAGAATTTTCCAGGTCAACCACCCAACTTTAATCATGAGATCTCATAGAGTGCAGGAAGGAAGCTGGGAAGTCCTTACAATAACCAAGGAATCACATCCTATTGGGGCTGTTCTTTCATGGGGTCATTCACATTATAATTAAGAAACCCCAAGAAACAAGTAGTTAAAACATTTGGACTTCAGTCTCTTGAGCAACCTTTTGAGTAGTTTTAAGTCCTTGATGTATCTGCTTTTAAATTATTTTTTTATGGTCTTGAGGTGTAACTGGAGCTTTTCCACACTCCTTTTAAAGGTTGCTGAGCTCCAAACATAGACCTCAGATCGCTGTAAGAAAGTCAAATTGCTGCTTCAGGAGGGAACCAAAATTGAATTTTTGTAGGCTACATGGCAAACCCCAGCTGCTTGATTACATTTTCTCTTTGCGTCAGGCTGACCTGTGGGTGACAAAAGTAAACAGCTATTTCTCCTAACTGAATCTTACTGTTTCAACAAATGGGTGTTTAAATTGTTTTGTCCAAATCCAGTTAATCTGATTGCCAAATGAAAACAGTATGAAGGTAGAAGTGGGGCAGAATGAAGCTATGTTTGCTCAGAGATCAGTTGCTTATATTAAAGAGTGAGAGGTATGCAGAGACTTGTGGAGGAACTGCCTATTAAAAAAAGGAGGGTGGGGCAAGCTACAAAGAAGAAATCTTCTCAGAAGAAAATAGTGTATCTATCTATGCTACAGTGTAAAACAGGATCCTGGGCTACCAGATTCATCCTCACAGTACATCCTTGCTAATGTTAGGGGAGAAGAGCTCTGTGCTGTGGTGGCTAGATTGCTCTGGTATCTGTTTTTCTTGGGTATTACTGCATCATTGCCTGCTGTGTAGACAGACTCTTGGTTTGGACACGTAGGTACAGAAAGCTAAATTCTCCTTTATTTATGTGCTGACTTTTGAATACCTGGTGTATACAGGCAGCTGAATGCAGACCATCAAGTTGAATTTCTAGCAACTTCTGGCTTTCTTGCATGGCCAGGATTTGTCTGCTGTAGTTCAGTGGAGGAAAATCCAAACAGAGGGCTCCAGTTTGTATGCTGCTATGTGATTTTGTGGCAGGTATCCTCTAACTGTGAGGCAGAAGTATGTATATGCATTTCCTTTGGTTGATCAATATAACAGAGTCTAATAGCCAGCTGATGCTTGTTACTAAATAATGATTTTGTTTGTTTAATAAACCTCATGGTATCTCCATGTGTATCAGTGGTTTGTACTCATTTGGTTATTTGGATGTGCAGAGTCCTACAGATCCTTCCTATAAGCAATTGTGTGTTTGCAGATATGAGTTGTTAGTTGGCATACATTGATAAGAGTTTCTTAGCCAAAGAGTGTGTTTTAATTTTTATCTCATGTAGTGTTTCATGGGTTCACAAATGAGCATTTTGAGTTACTATTGCAACTGTTACAAAGTGTGGGTTTGTTGTCATCAACTTCCTTTGGGGCAAAAAAGTTATTCTGGAGAAGTGTACAGTATGCAACATTTCTTCCAAATGAAGTTTCACTTGATGACAACTAATTTTCTAAAAGAAAGTAAAAAAGATGCAGCACAAGCTTCTGCTGAAGCTGAATGGAAGTTCTGTCATCTTCAGTTAAGTGACGCTGGGCAGAAAATCCTGTGGTCTTTCTGCTGCCTCCAGATGAAGGAAAAATGTTTCATTAGTATTATATTTCCCCCCCTTCCCTGGGACAGGATAGCAGCATTTAAATAGACCAAACAAAGCCATTTTCCACAGTTTTCTGTTCTCATGGAAGAACAGTTAACTCCTTAGTGGAGGGTTTGTCTTTTATCTGGCCTCAAGGTACCTCACAGTGTTGCTTTACAAGCAGGACTGAGGAAAACTGGTTTGCATTATGGCTAAATGTTCTTTTGGGGGCAATCTCTCTATTGTCAAGATTGGTTTGAAAATTTGAGGAAGAGGAAAAAATGTTCATAGTGCTGGTGCTGGGAAGGCTGTTTTTTGTGAGATATTTTACACTGGGGGTAACACTTGCTTGATTTCCGTTATGTACCAGAGGGACTTCTTGGTGTCAGGGCTGTAGCCGGGGAGAATGTTTCCTGTGAGAAATTTTTTTCTGAGATACAAGATCTATTGAGATGAATTTGGGTATTTTAGGTAAAATTTTATTTGAGATTAGAGGAGATAAACCATTGGTTTATCTTCACATTTTTGTAAGATTTCTTTACAGCCAATACTGAAAACATTTGTTTCTCTAGTGTACTCACTGGACTGCTAGCACTTGATTTATGTTTGTACGTAACTTCATGTATTATGTCTTAGAGTGACACTATGCCATAAAAATAAATGGGTCTCTAATGCTCATTTATATCTTTAAATTGTTATGTGATTGTTTCTTTTCAGTCTGTCTTGTGGGATCCCTGCAGTAAGTGGGAGATTAAAATATCATACAAAAAACATTGAGATATAAATAAATAACTTCTTAACTGATGGGTTGTCTATCCTCAATGTTTGGCCACATACTTAAAGAGCCACAAGAAAACATTTCAGGTGCTTCCCAATGCTAGCTATTCTATGGTTCTATGATTAGTATATGTTTTGTTTGAGACTGGGTTTAGACTAGTGACTTTTTAAATGCGTATCATGAGAACAAATGTTGATGTGACAAGTAGCAGTTGCTTTTGTTTGGTTATTACTGGTATTAAGAAGAAGATACTGCCATTTAGGAAGTTGAGGTAGAAGCAAGGAAAGTAGCTGTCATCACTTTTGACATAACAAAATGTGAAGGCTGTGTTTGCTCTCTCTGTGTGTGCACACAATCATACAAATAGCAACAGCAGTCCCTGTGAACAACTGGAGGGCAGGAGAACAGCGTGGTCACAGATGGTGCCACCTTGGTTGCTATCTAGCCTAGTTATGTTTGGTGGCAGGTAGTTTTTCACTTCTAAATGGGGGAAAAAAGGCTGACTTTGAAAAGTAGAGAGTGGCAAAAGCCGCTGACTACAAGGAAAGAAGAAAAAGGAATGAAGAAGTTGAATCTTAGATGGGAATGAAGCTTAGATGGCTTTGTTATTTCCTCTGGGAGGAAATAAGGCCAATCTTGTCAATAACAATCCTCTAATATTATTGATCATACAACAGTTCTCTTGTTTCTATGGTGTCTTGAACTATGTAATTTCAGAAAGAGAGAGGAATGTTCGCGTCTCATGAAAGAAAGGAAATGGTTATACTGACATACATGAGATTTCAAGAAGAAATCCTGTTTTTTACATAATCAGCTCAGTAAGATCTCATTCTTCTTGTTAGAAATGGCTCTTTTGTTGCAATGGGAAAATGTTTTTTCTTACCATTTACTCTGTATTTTTGTCTTTTACCTTTGATTTTGTTCCAGAGAACAATTCAGTTGGTTTTTATTTCAGGAAAATAATATAATTTTACAATGTTACTCAACAATATTTGTGTATTTTCAAATCTCTCCCCCAGATGAGGCAGAAATAGGATTTCTCTTGCAACTTAGGTTTGCTGTTTGGTGTGATAAGATCTTTTTAAAGTGTGAAACATGCAGATTTTTGTATTAAAAATTACTGTTATCAATTTGCGTAAATGTTTTTACACTTTTTTGTATTCCAGCATGTTATTTTTGTAGCTAAAAATGTGATCTTGAAGTGACACTTGAAGATTTGTGCAGGTTGTGCCCAGCTACATGCATGGGGTTCTGCTGAGAGTATCAGGGTGAGAACTGAACACTGGCTGCTGCCTTGCTCTTGGCTTTTGGGTAATTCACACCTGTAATCTTGGCACCAGATTTGTGTGCATGTACACACATACATATGGCATTCGATGTAGTTCCCACGTAAAACTGGTCAGGAAATAATGGTCTTCCCCATGTGCAACGTGATAAAGGGTTCTTGGTTGTTTTGAGTAAGTACAAAATGTTTGTTTCTTGGACTGTTCTATAATTCTGCGATCAGTGAAAGAAATTACTAATCATGGAGCAAAAAATGCCTTTACTCTGTCATGTGTTCTTCAGGGCTGTGAGATGGGGAGCAAAGCAAGATTGCCTTTTCCTGAGGCACAGAAGCAGGATTTGGAGTAGATTTTTATCTACTGTCTATATTTGATAAGGGAAGAATTGGGGAAAGAGCTGCACAGGTTTATGAGGTGATTTGTTTAACCCCAGGAAGTCATGGTAATTTTTCCTCCTCTCTACCTGACTTTAGGTAGAGGGTGAAGTGTCAAATCCTGCAGATCACTGGCTGTAATGCTCCTGGGTGCATTCCAGTGACAGCTGTTATGAATGCTTCCTGAAATTTGTTTCATGCTTTATTAGAGCTCCAAATCACCATAGTGTTTCAAAGATAGAAGGCAGAGTTTAGTTCCTTAAAACAACACAAACCAAACCCTTTTTATGGTCTCTGAGAAGAAATTGTTCATAACGTTATTTTCACAGCGTTCCTTCAATGGCGTACTTTTTCTTTGAGTTCAGGTACTGAGTAGGGCATGAGGCTTCATGCATGAAGGAGGTGGTCATTGTTCCTTTAATGGCTTTATATACACAGCTTCATAGATTCTAGCCAGTGTGTAGAGGAATATGACTTTGTGTTTGCACAGTGAGTTGGTTTAGATTAACTTACTAGTTAGGATTCTCTTAACTTATTAGTTTTTGGAAAGAATGAAAAGCTACTGCTGGTAATTAGGAAGTTGTATGTGATTTCAGGGCAATTATATTTACTTTTTTCTTCAAATCTGTGTAATCTTTGGTATTTAAATCAATCATGTTTTCAAAAATTGCTCAAAATCTGTTTGGAAAACAGCTGACATTATTTTAAATCTGGAAGAGGTGATAGTGAGAATAGGTACTGAAAGTCATTCTTTTAGAGTAAGATTGTTTGCAGTTATGCAGTCATTCAGAATTGGGAATGTCTGTTGTTGTTTTCCAGCCAAAAGGATGGAGTCTTGAGTTATTTATCTGTTTTCTTCTAAAAACTGGATGTAGCACAGGGGCCTCAGCTGTTCTTTTGCTCCCCACCTCCCTCTCACTGTGACCATTGTTGCTCTTATATATTGTAGAGTTTTGTTTTGACTCTTAAGCACAGTGGCATTATAGTACTCTGTTGTGTCTGCTTTCACCAAGTCATCTAAGTATTCCCCACTGATACTGTACTTCTGGGCCACTACAAGCCCTTTCAGCATTTCAGGTGTACCAGGTCCTCCAGTAACAAATGGAAGTCAGTAATGTTGACATTGAGATGTACTTGTGATGTCCAGAAAAAATGTAGCATGTTTCATTACAAGGAAAAACCTTTTTTGAACCTCCATTCTCTGCTCCCTTCAGAATGAAGTTGAAAACTTGGGAGCTCTGTAAATTTGGGATCCTGTTTTAGCATCCTGTTTGTTACTCACTATTTCAAACCAAACAAAAACAAACCCAACATAAAATCTGAGATTTTTTTATCTGGGTTCATCTCTCCTGTAGCTTTGCAGCAGGTGAGGTGTACTTCCCATCTTGGGTGGAAACACAGCGATATCATCTGCTGAAGACAACCAGTTGTAACGCTGCAGAGAAGGACTTTCTGCTTGTATTGCTAGTATATTCCCTAATACCAGTATATGCCCCTGTATAGTCCCTATATACCAGGGCTATTCCCTATTTTCTCTTGGCAGTGTTGGAAAATGATAGATGAGGAGTAGCCTTGGTTGTTATAAACTCCTTCCTTGATCTGTAGGGTAACTTCATTATCACTACTTCTTTTTGAGTGCAGCAGCTTGTTTGCTTACTGGGGTTCAGCTGCCTGTGAGCTCATTTCAGCCCACCCACTATTCTTTACAGTATATGATTGGAAATATATAGGTTGTCAGCTGGAGAGTGTATATTTTTTATAATCCTTCAGTGATTCATACCGCTAATTTCAGTAACGTGTTGATTGCCTGCAGTGGCACTCATGCAAAGTTTGCATTCTGCCATTGTGCTTTTAGGCTGCAGTGTGAATGTTTTCAGGAGCTGAGTTCATTCTCTGTGTGTTCTTGAATAGAATCTCTAATGAGTTAGAAATGTCTTTGCCTACTTCCTCAAGTTCTTGGGAGTAAATTTCATTGCTGATTGAAGTGTGTCTAATGTATTTTCTTGTTTATTTAATCTTTGTGTTACTATCAGCAAAGATATTTGTGATTCAGTTGAGTCAGAAAGGTTGAAATGCCTTTATCTGTAGAAATGTTACTCAGATAATGCACAATGGTCAGGACATTGTGGGGAAACCTGCCCCTACCCTTATTTCAGACAGCTACTACTTGTCAGTAACTCTCTCAAATGCTAAATTCCCAGTTGTTCTAAAATGTACTAAGCTAGGTGTAAATGGGGAAGATAATTGCAGTGTGAGTGGGTTTTTGCTTAACAGATGGAACCCAGGGCAAGCTATGCTGCCTAGTGGGAAGAGGGAGGAAAAGCTAAAGTGAGTGTTGTCTGTTTTGATGACTAGCGGCCCAGGTTGCTGACAGTCACTGTTTCTTAGTTGAGGTTGAATTATTCTTGAGGTTCAGAAGGATTTTAAGGTAAAGGCATCCATTTATTATTTAATGTAATATGGGTAAGAAGTTGATGCAATTTGTGTACTTGACTGCGGTTAACATCAGTGGTGCCATCTTTGAGCATGAATTACATCAGGTTCTAATGCTGGGTTAAAACAAATGTACTTCCCATTCTTACAGGCAGTAGTACTTGATTTTAAATTAACTGTTGCACTGTGCTAGAGATTGTTGACACTTGAAATAGTATTGAGTAGTTTTATTGTTCATGTATCGAGGGGTTTCCCATCATTAAAGTTTTGTTCATCCCTCTGTGTAAATAAGTAAAAAATGCAGTGAAATATAAACAAAATGAGGGTCAGGAAGTTGAGGATATTGTATACTTATTACTCCTTTTATGGACTTGGTCATATCTCTTAATACAGGAGTGAACACGCAGTTCTCATTCTCTGAAGTGTTATTTCTTTAAATTCCTTTTTTAAGAAGCCCTTGTGCATGCAAATGATTTTCACAACTCAAATTCTGCCTTGTCTGAAGTTGACAGTTCTCATCAGGGATGACAGTTACATAGTCACAGGTATTCTGTTGATTCCAATAGAAGTTAAGTGTTTGCATTCTCCTGAGCATTTGGGCCCAAGACATCTTCAAAGCCCATTGCAGTAATTTCCTAAATTAATGTGTATTAAATTATTTCTCTAGGAGAAATGTTCTGTGGATGTCCGGTTTCTAGGGAGAAGTTTCTCAGCTTCATGAAGTGAAATCTCACTTTCCTGTTAGTCATCTTTCCCATATTTGTGTATCAAAAGAAGTAGTAAATCAGAGAAGTTGTTACCCTTGGAGTTGCCCAAACTTTATGCAACCTTTTTGTCTATTCTTCTTTTTC
This sequence comes from Psittacus erithacus, assembly GCA_009867235.2. Lineage (NCBI taxonomy): Eukaryota > Metazoa > Chordata > Aves > Psittaciformes > Psittacidae > Psittacus > Psittacus erithacus. The sequence goes on from WYDI02002370.1 coordinate 72,329, forward strand.
TTCTTTTGAAGTATCTGTTTGCTAAAAGAGCTGGAGAGAGTAATCGATTTTCAGGCAGTTGTATACTGGTTATGCTGGGAGTCTGGATGCAGACTCCTGATTTAAATAAAAAACCACCCCAAACTCACAAACCAGAGCAAGCCCCCAGAAGCAGTTTCATGAGCAGAAATGACTAATAAAGCTGGGCTCCTGTTAGTGGTAACTTGTAGTTGATTGGAGTCCTTCAGTTAACGGTTTTGTTGCAATTACAGCACCTGTATGGGAAGATGTCTGCTCCTGCCACTCTGGCTGGTTCCCGGGGAGTTTACTCAAAGAAATGAGGGCATGCTGTTGTAGGTTGTGTGGGTTCAGGAGTCTCTCCTGCCACCCACCTGCTTTTGTGGAGCATGCAAAAAGTGAATTGTCTGTGAAGCATCATCTGCTTACATCTGTCTGATTCCAGTCAGGTGATGGGTAGCTGTTGAAGAGGAAACCTGGATGCAGACATGTACTGTGACTGCAAGAGTGCTGCTGCTTTCATTTCTGTGTCACTGTGCTGAGAGGAATTCAAGTGTTTGTATCTGTAAAGGGTTTTGGTGGTGGTGATGATGCTTCTTCAAAATCACTGATTTAAAAATAAATCCAGGTCTGTCTGAGATGATTAAAATCAAGTGTTTCTGAATACCACCTCTGTTACAAATCATTGAGGGCTATATTCTGCTCCTCTGGTGTTTTGCTTTTTATGGACTAGCTGTAGAAAATGTACACAATAGCTATTGTAAACAGCAGCCTTCCGCTGGTCACTGTATGTAAAATTGTTAATTTATGAGCCATCATTATTCAACAAAATCGCAAGAAAGTAATCCCAGAATACCTTATTGTATGCAAGAGACCTTTCCATTGAGGCAGTTAGATAAGCAGCCCATTTCCTTTGAATGGCTATTGCTAATGTTGCTCACAGTAGTTACTATATCGGGACTGAATTCAGGTTTTCCAGGTGTGTGGTTCTTATTGTACAGAAGTTTTATGAATGCACTTTGAGATAAACTGAAATTGTTTAAATAATCAGACGACTATTATATTTTTAGGGTAAGTAGAGAAAGATTTGAGTGGAAAGGAGTATCAGTCTAGAGTAGAAAAGTGGCAAGGAACAGATAGGTATTAAAAGGTATGAGTTTTGGATGAGCTGGCAGTGTGCGCTTGCAGCCCAGAAAGCCAGCCTGGTCTGCATCAAAAGGAGTGTGAGCAGCAGGTCAAAGGAGGTGATCCTGCCTCACTACTCTGCTCACATGAGACCTCACTTGGAGTATTGTGTACAGTTCTGGTGTCCTCAGCATAGAAAGGACATGGAACTGTTGGAACAAGTCCAGAGGAGGCCATGAGGATGATCAGGGGACTGGAGCACCTCTCATGTGAAGACAGGCTGAGAAAGTTGGGTCTGTTCAGCCTGGAGAAGAGAAGGCTGCATGGAGGCCTCATAGCATCCTTCCAGTGTCTGAAGGGGGCCTATAGGGATGCTGGGGAGGGACTTTTCATTAGGGACTGTAGTGACAGGACAAGAGGTAACAGGTTAGAACTTAAACAGCGGAAGTTTAGGTTAGGTATAAGGAAGAAATTCTTCACTGTGATGATGGTGAGGCACTGGAATGGGTTACCCAAAGAAATTGTGAATGCTCCATCCCTGGTGGTGTTCAAGGCCTGGCCAGACAGAGCCTTGGGTGACAGGATTTAGTGTGAGGTGTCCCTGCCCATGGCAGGGGGCTTGGAACTAGATAATCTTAAGGTCCTTTCCAACCCTAACTATTCTAT
>WYDI02002372.1:0-21754 GCA_009867235.2 Psittacus erithacus
GCCGCTCCTCCCCCAGCCCGCGGGGGGGGGGGGGGGGGGGGGGGGGGGGGGGGGGGGGGTGAGTGAGTGGGCTGCGTGGCGGGCCTTAAACCACAACACTATCCCCACTCCCAAATGGTCTCAATACAAGTTAAATACAACCCCTTCTACTTTTTTCAAGACCCCCATCATACACATGCTGAATGCTGCCAGGTTTCACTATACAGTGAAGCTAACAGACACACACTCTCTTACCACTACTCTGGGTTGTATCCCACCCCATTGACTCCAATAGGCCTCCACAATCTGTCCCCTGAAACATGTCTGGCTGCAATTCCTATTTTTAGTTACGCCTGACAAATCCTGAACTGCTGATATCAGAATTTAAAGAAACACATGAAAAACACTATTTTCCTTTTAAAAAATTGTTCTCCTGGGTCTCCTAGAGATAATAATTACTGCTCTGCTCAGCTAGTGCTGTCATTATATCTCTCAATAAAATGGATCATTTTTAACTCTCAGGAGCATCGGGAGTGCCGCTGCTGCCTTGTGTGAAAGCAGGAATGTGTCAGTTTTGTTTAGCAAATATAATATTTAATGTCTTTGCTCTTGGCATTTGGGACCAGCATTGAGCCAGCTCTGCAAGGATGCAGAGTACACCCTGAACAGTCAAGAGTTTTAAAAGAAATTAAGCGTGTAAAAAAAATTCCCCTGAGTGGAAAGCACACCTAAAAGGAAAGATTTCCCCAGGAACATGCAAAATACAAAAGGCATAGCCAAAACCACTTCATATGTTCTGATTCTGCTATGCTGTCCGTGATTGTGCCTCACTGCTGAATTAGTGGCCCATGTAACTCCCACTGCAGTTACCAGAAGATATTGCTGGATCTGTTTATATCTCAGTTGCCAGGGTAATAGTACACGCCCCACAGTCAAGAGAGGGCAATCAAAAAGCCTCAACATCCCCTTCCTCCAGCAATATTCATTGTTTACCCCCAATTTCAGTGAGTATACTGCAGCACATACAAAAAAAGCCTCCTTAATGGCTCCAACTTGGGAAATATCAATGATCTCCCCAAGCTGACTATCAAGGAGGCTGAAACAGTCATTGCTCTTCAGCGATGGTACCTAGACTCTATGCCAAGATAATCACAATCTTTACCCAGTGCACAGTAACACTGGAAATACTACCATGATTTTCATATACAATCTAAGCCCTTCAGGTCTTTGGTCCTCCCAGGGAATATAGCATCCCTTAACCAAAAGAACCCAGTAGACAACTCACCTGTCCAGGCATCAAGGAAGTCACAGTGGTCCCTTTGTTTGGAGGTGAAGGCCCACTTACCATATTATATTACCTGTCATTCCTTTGGACTCACTGCCTTTCACCTAGGAGTATGCATGAAGCATGACTCAGGACAGCTCAGTGTCAGCCTCCTTGATGGAGGCTGAACTGTCTTTCTGTGAATTAAAAAGCTCTTTGTGTGCAGAATCTTATCTCCTGAATTGATGTATCAGTTTGGTTGCTGTTTTAAACTACGTAATTTGTAGTACATGTCCTGGAAGAAAGAATCTGGAAGGAAAATAGTATTTTTCTGAACATGGGAAAAAATAAAAAAGAATGAAATGCAGGAGCAAGCCTCTAGGATTTCCCCTGTTGAATTTCGGCAAGTTTCTGAATAGAGAAGCAAAGTTTTCTGCCTTCTGGAAAAAAGCAAAGCCTTGGGCCCATAACTCTTCAGATTCCCAAGTCCGCATTAATCTTCAGCATCCATAGGCAGAAAACCTGTCCCTCCACATCATTCCTTCTCATGCTCTTCTTTTAGTCCCCAGTGACCCAGCCCAGGATGGCTCCACTTCTCAGGACTGAGCAGAGACTCAGGCCAAGTACTTGGTCTGCACAGAGGAGATTCAAATAGGACATGGAATGAGCTTTGTGACTTGACACCACAGTCTTCTCTCTGCTAGGGCTACAGAGAGTCTTCCTTAGAAAAAAGGGAGCAAAAGTCTTGAAGATAAGAAAAACCCTCACAATTTTGTAGACTTCTCTTCCTCTGCTCAAACCTCAAGAATAAAATTTAGCCTCTTAGCAAAACAAAAACAAACCTACAGTAAACAAGAAAACACAGGAGAGTGGTGAACACCAGCTGCTTTACAGATCTTTCCCAATATACCTCCATATTGATTCAAAACTGGTGTGCAACACCTGAATGCAATTCTTCAGCCTGAAGATGATATAAACAGAGCATTTCTATGCCATCAGTAACCTGATCCCACCCAGCTGGGCTGGCTTCCTGACAGCACAGGCATTTCATCTTGCTGCATAACCATGCTACACCTGCAAAGACAAAGAAGCTGCCATAAAGGGGTTCCCAACCACAGCAGAAGGGGAGCTGGGGGTGGAAAAGAGAGGAAAAAAAATAAGACCAGATCTGCTGCACTCATGCTTAATATGAACACAAATGCACACACACAAAAATATCCATCAAGAAGATTAAGAGCTTCTAGGAGACGGAAACTTGCTTGCTAACATCACACAGACTGAACTTTTACCAGACTAAATGGGAGCCTGGCAACAGAGCTCAGAGGGACTGAGAGCAAGCTGCTGATCTGCACAGATCTGGCGAGCCAGCTCGTGCTTTGTGTCATGGAGCCCTGTTTTCAAGATTAGCAGAGCCAAAAATAGGCTTGGAATCACATTGTACTTCATGGAACGGTTTCACCCAACTGCAGAGCAAAAAGGGTCATACAAGCAAGCAATAGTAGATCTTATTGAGTCCCAAGAATGGGAGGGAATGAGAAAAAGCATTCTGATATTTTTTCTAGGCAGAAAATAAACTTTTTCACTCTGATGTCTTCTTGCACCTTTGAAAGCAAAGGATAACCCATTTACAGTGCCTGGGCACTTACCATAAGGCTTCACTTGGCAGTTTGGGAACTTCTGTCTTATTTTCAAGGTTGATTTAAGCACATGGCAAATAATAATGAGTGATCATTCTCAAAAATTTTGCCAGTGCTCACAGAGGTATTTTTTTCTTCATTAAAAAGCTAGAAGGAATTACTTTTGTCTCATCTTGCTTGTTTTATGCTGAGAGCCCCAGTCTCACAGGTCATCCAGTGACCTGCTGTGAGCCTGCCCCTGCCGGGGTACAAATGAGCAACCTGAGAGATCGCAAAAGGGAAACACCCCGACGTTCAGATCTGAACAGACATTCCTCAGCATCCGAGTCTCCCACTGACTTCAGGGAGAAAAAAGTAGATCAAAGGTTGCATTAGCACTGACTTTCTGAATCTTCATGTGCCAGGGTCTCTGGAGTTCACTGAAGTTAATGAGAGCACTGGGTGCACAAAGAAGTTAAGACACATCCCGCTGCAGAAGGGAGGGAGGCTGCAGCCCACTCACTGCAGTTTCCTGCGTTCATTTGTTTTCAGAGCAGAGTTGAGGTTAGTTCAGAGGAGAGTTCCTCATTTCCTCCTCCTCCTGCCCCTCTCCCTAACCAGATGTGACAATGTTACAATATTATTATCCTGTCAGCACCACAGGGGGAAATACAAATAAAATTCAGGGTGAAAGGAGAGCCAAAAGAAAAACAGATCCAAGGCAGCACCTTTCAGATTCACTAGCCCATCTCAGGAAAAGGGAAACTTTTACAGCTGAACTGTGGTTTCATGTGAAAGGTTTGTGGGTAAATGATTAACAACAACTTTTTGAGGCTCTGTTGAATGTGACGGGTGACTCCTACTGAAAGCCATAGGAGCTACCTGCAGCTAAAGGATGGGATGCAAACCTTTGGGGCCAACTGGATAAATCACATCCTAGACTGGAAGGACCAGCAACCAGCCAGGGTAGGGTTTCATTGTGCCAATGCCCTTCAGCTTCTCAGTGCCACTGGGAAAATCATATGCAGACTGGAATTTCACTATACAAACCACTGGCTTACTGGCTTTTCCTGGCAAGTCTCCCACCAAAAACAAGCAGGATTGGCTTTCTTCCAGACACAGGAACCAAGAAAGGGTGCAAACGGGAATGCATCAAGTAGAAGAAATAGAGGAAGAATGATTTAATAAAATACTATTAAACATTCGAAATACACAGAAGATTCCTTTTCACTGAAAGGCTTTTGCTTCAGCTTACAGTACTGAACAAGTCAGAGATACAGCAGTTTTAGGGCTGTGTCTTGCAAAACTCAGAAGCAAGACACCCCTCCCATCCCTACAGCCTGTGGAAGAGTTATAGCCACAAAATAAGCCATCACTATCTCTGCTTGCTACATGTTGTGGCCAGAAGCATGACATAGATCTATTATTAATCTCATCCAATGCTATAAAGGCAGCCTACAGTTTTTCCTCCAACTGGTAAACTGAAAGACACACGGTCACCGCAGGAAAGACTATTCTCTGGATCATTTTTCATTGGCTTTTTTTCCCCCTCCATCCAGGGACAGGTAAATAGGAAGTATTGAATGAGCAAAGATTTGACCCCCAAAAGGCCGTAACTGCTATCTGAAAAATAAAGAACTCAAAATTATCTATCTTGCTTTACCCTTTGTCCTTTCACCCGGAAAATCCCTCAGGGCATGCTTCTACCCTACTGAAGAGAAGTTTCGTCCATCAGTTCACATGGGACCAGGATCTGCCCCCAAGTCTCTAGAAAGTGGGACTTTCTGTTGAGAACTACAGATTCGTCATGAGGTAGGTAGAAATCTCTGAAATTTTTCAGCCAAACATGAGGGCTTTGAAGGATAGGAGAGGTCCCCATGAGGGCAGCATTATATTCTTGCTCAGCAATGGTCTCTCCTGGCACACAGATGGATCTCCACTGGGGCTGATGAGGAAGTAATTGAATTTCGAGCTCATGCTCATTCATCTCTCTGGGACCGAACTACAGAAATAGCTTCAAGCCTGAAGGTGGTTCACATAGCACTGCGGTCCTTTCATGTGTCAGCTCTGCTAAGCTGCCGATTATGGATCTTGACAGACCCATTAATCCTCAGGGTGTCTCACACAGGATATGATCCTCTTTCTTCTCTGTAAAAGAAAGCATTCCCATTCTAAGCGAAAGAGCATCGTCATGCACCTCTGCAGCGAAGTATGATGTAATCAGCAAACGAGCTGTATGGACTGACTGTGACAGAGTATGGCTGAAACGAAAAAGAGATCCAGGTCAGTCAGCTGGGCCGCTGCTTCACAGGAGTGAGACATCATTGTCAGCTGACCTCCTGAAAACAGTAAATTTGGGTTTACAATGTAAAAAAGCCAAACCCAAGAAATCTTTGAAGCCGCTCCCACTCCCTTTAAGAAGCACACATGGTTCTACCCACCACAACCACAGCTTAAGAAGCACAAAATGTCCAAGACCTAAGCCAAAATGGCAGTATCTACACACCAGTAACAGAGTAACTGGAAAACACAGGCTGGGAACACGCAGAAAGCTCAACTGTTTCTCATTGTGGACAACTGCATTACAACTCCTTTGAACATAAGCCCCACCTCCCTCAAAATTAGCAGGAAGCTCTCAAGTGCTCTCAACAAGCAAGGACTGATTCCAGGGTAAGATCTAGCACTTGGACATCCACTTCTCAAAGGCAGATTTCTGCCAGATGCAGCATTTCTTCTCTCTCTTCTGCCCTGAGACATAGGCAGTGCAGATGTACTGCACCCTTTGTAAGGGGCACGAGCAATGTGTCAGTGCCAAGCTGCAATGTGACTGTCTGTCTTCTCCAATTCCCTTTAGCTGATCTGCTTTCCAGTACTGTCCTGCAATCTACGAAGGAAGCTTCTCAGTGAGGAGGCAGACAGAAGCACAGCTCCCAGTAAATGTTCAATATATTTTTTTGAGCAGCTGTCATGAGCCAATGATCTCGTACAACAGAGAAGGAAGAAAGGTCATTTCATGCAGCAGAAAACAGCAAAAAATTAATAGAAATTATTATTTTCCCAGAGAAGAAAGCGTACTGACTTTGTGAGGTGTCTAACAACCACTTTGGAAAGTGCAGTCCTCTGGAGCGTGCCCTGCATAGCCTTCCCGGTTGCAATCACCACTATTATTTGTCTGGTGTTAATACAGTAACATGCTGCTCTGCTGAAAAGTCCCTGGCTTCCTTTCAAGCTCTTGAAAAGACACCAAAGACTTTTGCTTTGATTTCAAACTGTTTTTCAGCACCTTCATGTTGGAGTGCCCTTATAAAAGTGCCCACAGAGTCATTTGACAGGGCTGTATGACTCAGGCACTTTAAGCAAGGAGCTAATACTAGATGCTGACACCCAAGTAGGGACTTCTGGACTTACCCACTGTAAGTGTTGGAAGTTTTCCTGACACTTCCAACTTACTAAGTTATTGTTTACTTTATAAAAGGGCTGTCTTAACCTCAATTCTGAATTAATAGGTCACCAAGGAATCTAATACTATGGTAATGCAATGCAAATAGCACTTCACAATATGGAACTAGAAGAAACCAATAAATTATTTACACGTTTATAATGTGGCCAAACTTGCAAGATTCCATTAAACCAGTAAAACGTTTGGGGTTTTTTTAAATAAAATAGGCAAGTTGTTCTCCAAGGCCCATCCTTTCAAGATGAAACAAACCCTTTCCTCCCATTCCCCTTTTATTTCAGAAGTTCTACTGCAGTCAAGTATTGAAAACTTACAGTTACAGAGCATATGCAACCAATGTCCCATACTGTTGCCTGCTGACAGTTAAGTGTAACCACGGACTGTCTGGCACCCAGAAAATTTACTCCTTTTCTTTTGCCAACAAATGTCAGGCACCTTTATGAGCACAACCCTGTTAATGTCAAATTCCACACAGTTTCTACATGTTATCATTGAGCATCCAGCAAACTTCATATTAAACAGCTCAAAGTTGAGCTGATAACACAGAAAATATGGGAGGTGATTGAAGTAAGCTGGATCTTTTGATGTGGCAGTAAATCAAAACCACTGCGTAACAGTGTTAGTAAAGGTGAAAACCTTACACAGCGCAAAGGATGTAGCAGAGCTTTCCATGCTAAATGTGTTGGAGTTGAAAAGTTGAAAGTTGAAAAAATTGTAAAAAAGAGCCACATGGTGGTGGTTCAAAAGTCTGCCATCTTCCTGCACTTAAACAAGGAATAACTGTGGGTAACTGTTGATTTTGCTAATGGCATTCACTGAGGGTATTCTGAGGTTTGCCTCATAGATGAGGAAACTGAGTCAGAGGAATTAAGTAAAGGGCCCAAAGGCACAAGCAAACTTCACTGCCAGGACCAAGTTCCCTGCAGACACCTGACTTCCAGTCATATCGTCAGGCCTCTGTTGTACGTTAGAACTACCATGATTTCATCTGCTACTGTAAAACAAGGAGGATTATATCTGTCAGCACTTACAGCTGGAATATTCCTGAGAATTTCTAACAAGAATTACTGGCAATGCAAACCAGTCTTTCAAAGTGTATTTTTGTTTTGAGGCATTCACATGCTTGCAGCAAGAAAGGCCATGAAACTGTCACAGGGAAATGCTTTTCATGCAGTCTAACAACTTCTCCACTTTGAAATCAGATAAATTATGCACATATGCCACCTTTCAGCACCCAGATCCCTCCAAAATGGGACTGGGTCAGAGTTTTGGCAGAAGAATCATGTTTCAGCTTCAGCTTAACAATAGCTGGTACCTTGCAAGGGAGCTCAAAACCTAGAACAAGCACAGCATGACAGACAACAGAGGACACAGAGGTCACCTTATCTATCTTCTGGCTTTTCTCCAGGACCTAGGCCTGAAATGCCCTTTCTTCACCACTCCCCCACTGAAACCCTTCTCCAGACTCCTGCCACAGAAGCAAATTAAATACCAGCTTCCCTTCCAAAATAGCTGTAATGCAATCCTTGAAGACCTGTACTGCAAAGAACATGGCTCAAGTGTAATAAAGAGAAACAGTTTACAGGGATCCAAACGCTCCAGATGAAATGGAGCCCAAATTCATTATTTCCCATTTACACAGCCTCTGAAATCCATTCACTTTCTGTGGCTGGCTGAGTGACCTCCCTTTACGAAAAGGGGATAAAACCCTATATCAAAATACTCAGGACCAATATATTTCACTGTATTTCAGCAGCAGATCTCCATGCTATGAAGAATGGACCTGACTGTCTGGGTTTATAATTGATCATTTTAGCACTTCCTGCCAATGGCATCTTATTTTCTTGAGTTTTTAAGATGCGATGAAAGCCTTCAAAATGCAATTTGCCATCTTTTTCCAAATGGAGAGCAAAGGTGTTAATAGCATCAGACATGGGATATTAGTAATCAGATTTTCTAGTGATACAATAAATTCTGACAGAGGATTCCTGCTGACACTGTACGAAAGCAGTGTTGAAGTTTTAAGCACACTGCATGCCATCATCTCCTTTGTGGAGATTTCCACCCGGACATGTTCTGCTGCCACCCTTCATCCCTCCCCAAGTCCAATCCCAGAGATCTTTGTACATATCACCTCTACTTCCTATGCATCAAAATTAAGGCCAGGCCAGAGCTACTTAGGAATGGGTGGCTGAACTAAACAGACCTTGTCTTCCCATCAGCAAGCTTAAAGAAGTAAACACACTTTGCCAAAGGGCTGCAACATGACCTTCAGGTTTAGGAAGAACTTCTCTTTAGTCCACATTTTGCTTCATAAAATTATAGAAATTTAATGCTTAAGTTAGTCCATGATTGTGCCCTGGAATACAATAAAAATACATTTAAACCATCCTTGACATGTTTTTGTCTTAGCAGCTCAGATCTATATCTAACCTGATCCAACACTCTTCCAGTAAAACCAGAGGAATAATGCAGTATGATTAATGCATCTGTCTCTAAATCCGTAGAAAATATTTAAGGGAATACTGAGTCACTGTCAAAGACTACTTACTCTAGAATCCCAAATGGACACACAAGGGGGTTCATACTTGCTGTAACTGCAAATAATGCAGACAAGTATCCAATTATCTTTATCGAATCATGAAAAATAATCAGTCAAAAGAAAGATTACCCAGATAGGCATGTTCATGTCCACCACGCAGAGCACAATCCAGAACATTTCCTATTTATGTAAGTACAAGCATTGCATTTCCTCAGCTCTACCACAGCTGTTTGTCTAATCTAGACCAAACATACTATGTAGGTCTTTCCTTGTATTTTGTATTTTCTGTCTATGATTTTTAAAGGGGGGAAAAACAACTAGATTCCTTCAAAAATGTTCCGGTTTCTAGCTGGATTTCTCAGAACAGCCCAAACTGCTTTCATTAAAATTTCTGCATTTGTTTTCTTCATTAGCTTTTGCAGTGAGATTTGACTCAACAGAAGAGCCACTCAGAAAAATACCTGGTGATAGCAGCCCACAAACTTTTGTGCCCATGGCAAGGGGTTGGAACTAGATGGCTTTATAGTCCTTTCCAACTTTCACCATTCTATGATTCCATGAGAAGTCATGTTTAAAATCACAAAGCTGGTGCTTCCTCTTCTTTTGTCCATAGTGTTGCTCTGCATTACTGAACGTGTATACCACACAGAAAAAGGGATACCCATCACCTGCCTTGTGACCCAGAACACCACAGTCTGCGCAAAGCAAAGGGAAGAGGCCTACAACAGGGGGGAACGCCAGAAAGCAATCTCTGTCCCCCACTGCCACCCAGTTTACAGTCATCTACACCCAAATCCAGGTAGACCCACTTAACCGTAAGTACTCCTATGCTTCCAGAAAGTCCGAAGTCTCCAACAGCTGCCTAACTCTCCATTATATTGTGCTTATAATGTTCATTTTCCTCACTGGAGGAACATTTTATTTGGTCATTCCTCAGCATGACCAGACCAAATTAGAGAAGATAACCATCCACCATCTCCTCTAGTGGCCAACAGAAAAAGCCTACAGAAGAATTTAAAATGAGGCCAGCACATAGTTCCCTACCACCTTTTCCCAGCCCCCAGAAATTTTTGCTTACAGAGGTCCCAGATCTTTGCTGCTTCCCATAGTTTCTGGAGTGATAGTGATTAATAAACGCAGCTGGATAAGCTTCTCCCCTGCACTGCAACTGCATATGACAGATGAGAAGACTGATGCCACAGAACATGGCTGAGAGCAGCACAGCAACATCAGCTATGCACCATGCCCAGCTCTCTCCTAGCTCCTCTCACCACCTCTCAGGCACATGAAGAAATGTCACTTGAATAGACTGAGACTATGGAAACTTGCATTCAGACACTTGTTCTGTAGCTGGTTTCCTGTGCTAACATCAGCAAGGCAATTTGGGATTATCTTTTTGACAATGTAAACAGAGAGGCTGCTACGCAGGTTGAGTCAGAGCAGTTTGGCTCCCGCCTGAATCTGTCTAGAACAGCATGTTTCTCTCCACTGAATTACAGCTGAAATCCCCTCTAAGTTCTCAACCTGTAAAAGGGGATAATGCACCACACTGACTCCAGAGCTGCTAGGGAGGAGAGATGTTATAGCCTTCTAGAGTACAAGTACAAAGGTGAAGGGGACCGTATATAGAAAGTGTCTGTTGCCGTTACAGGGGACAGCATCATGCGTAGCCGGCAGAGTGATGCAGCGAGTATCATTCTTGTTCTGTGAAAATGTCTGGTTCTTTACCACATCAAGAGCAGTCAGGCTCTCCCCTTATACACTTGGAGCAAAAAACTTGTAATGGAACTAGCACCCTACCTGATCACACCACAAGCTCAGGTAGTCAGCTCCTCCTCCTCAGACTGTTCACACAAACACAAAGCCCTGATATTGTCACACTTCCACCTGTGTGTTTGCTCTTTCCTAGCCATGTACAAAGTTACAGCAGATAAGCCATTTGCCATTCTGGGGTGAAAGTAGGGAGGGAGGGGGTGAGGGAATAGGGGAGAAGGTACTTGCTTCAAGCTCATTTCTCCTCATCCCTAGCCCTGACTGAATTGTATTCTGCACACATGCTGAAACATTAGCATCGGCTGATTTGGAGGGAATATTGGAAATGAAGTGATAGCAGAGTAAATGTCAATGCATTCAGTGTGACACAGTGAGCACCAGATCTTAAACAGCTTCATCATTGTGGCATTTACTGTATCCTGAAATAATATTAATCCCACTGTTGTCCTTCTTGATGGAATCATCCATGAATATGGTTTATGGGACTGGCCAAAGTGCTAATAGGTTAAAAGAACAACCTATCCAGTGTTCCACTAAATTAAGGTCGCTTCATGGGATTTAATGAAACAAGTACTGCGTGGGGTTTCAAAGGACGTTCCTGTAATTCATGTCTATTTAGGGCTCCTGCTAACCAGAAACCTAATTTCTTTGAGTAAAATAGGTTTTTGTGAAGCCTGGCCATGTGAAAAAAGCTTTAAAGGGCAATAATCAGAAGACCTCATCTGTAACACTTTGTTATTTCAAATCAGTGTTTTGAAAGTTTGGGGGATGAAGTTATTTAAAAAGAAGAGAAAAAAAAAAGGCAGTCTGCAAATTAATCAGAACAAATGTATTTGTCTCTCAAAAATGCCTGGATGGTTAAAGTGAGACCATGACACCATTAGGTTACAAATGGTCTAGAGGCTTAATGAGGCAGAGACCCTGCCTTACAGCCTAAATAAATAGGCTCCTGCTTGGCAACAAGGAGCTGATGCTCAAAAACTGTGGGCAAATGGCATCATCAAAGGCCACTGCCTCGGGAACACAACTGTATTTCCTTCCCCAGTTGTATATGTATCATATAAAATAGTGACATTATCAGTACAGACGTCCACTATAGAAAAAAATAATACTACTTTCCTGTTTATTTACCTAATTTAAGGCCCAATTTCCACCATTTTTTGTGTCCTTGATTCAGAGAAGCACTCTCTACAAAATACTTTGGAAACCACCTCAAATATGGATGGAGCTGCACCCAGCAGTTAACATTGCTCAGTATCAAAAGACAACATTTTATGTTAGCAATTTTTAGACCATTAGAGAGAAATACTACACACTGCAATTACTGCAGCTTGTGTCCATGCTTTCAGTGTATCAAACTGGGGCTTGCAGAAATTAAACAAGATATTAAACAGGCCGTAAGGATTTTATATGTAGCATCTTGATGTTTTACTCTGAAGCAAATACATCATTGGAATTAAACATATCTGACTCCCTGTGGACAAATGATAACCCATGAGAAGGCTTCACTGGGAAGGGAAATGAAGAATAACTGTGCCACTAGAGACAGCAAAGGGAGTAAGCGACTGGTGAGCTGAGTTTACCAGAAGTAGAACTGGGTGAGGACGCCAGAGGTGTTACCTGCTACTGTTAAAAATAGACTTATAATGACCACCATGACCAAAGATTTCAAAGATATATACTCGCAGTTGCCACAGGAAAAAATTAAGCCTTTCCGTACTCTGCCACAGTCAACTTAGTATTCCCCAGAAGTCCAAAACAAACTATCAATAGCCATACTAAATCTATGACTCATAAATTCAGATTTTGTATCTTTTTTTTCTAGATTCTGGAAACAGACTGCCAATGACTGTACACAAGCCAAGGGACTAATCCTTGACATGCACTTGACATTAACATGTTTTGTCAGAAAAAGATGAGGAGCCACAATGTTTACATTTCCCATCTCAGTGACTCATCTCAAAGGCTTGAAAACATCTACTGCTTGCGTAGGCTCTTTGCAAAGGGAAAACCAGAAACTTCAACTAAGGCATCAGACTTCTGCAAACTGCAAAATAGCCACAGCTCTGCAGCCAAGCGTGCTCAGAACTCAGGAGCCCATGCTGGACTCCACTGATGTTGTGAGAGACGCCGCGGGGATGGAAGCTATTTCTAGGAAGAAATGCTACTCCTGTTTCCCAACCTCCCACCTGCAGCAGGGAGGAGGTGGCTTCTCTTTGACTTCACAGACAGATTTTATTCCCAGATTCACTCCTCACACTGTCCCTGCCATGCTCACATGTGAGAGAACACCTACACCAAATTCCTGACATCTAATATACATAAAAATTTTTAATTTCAACATTTTAGTCCTTACCAAAGGCAAAAGGCAGCTATTAAAGCTGCACCTTGGTAACAGAAATCAGTGATCATATCTGACAGAAGTCTCTGCTCAGCCTGCCACCTTGCCACTGTCTGTCCACGCTCCTGCCTTGGAGGCAGGCTCTGGGCTCACTTGTCAGGTGTACCCAGCATGGCACATGGAGGTTTGAGGCAGCTGCCTGCTTCTTGCACAAAGGAAAGTTTTCTGCATTTACTGAAGGGAGAGCCTGCATGCACATGTTTTAGTTGGTTTTCTCACTTTTGGAAGGAATATGGCTCCCCAAGTCTGTCACCTTTACCTGGACTCAACTCTAACAGTAGACAAGCTTAAGGTGTTATGAAAATAAATTCAGAGAAAGGACAGATTGCAATGAAGGTTGTAATTTGAAAGAAGGTTGCACAAAAATTGTAATTCCAAGTTATACTTTGGCATAGGCTATCTCCTTAATAGCTCTAGTATCCACGAGGCAGAATCCTAAACATGCCTTAACCTTTACAGAGATGATCCAGACCTTGGAGTCATATCCATGAGGCAGAGATTGACTGGAAATGAGACAACATACATCGTGTCTGCATGACAGACTGAAACACACACCCACCACAAGAAGAATAAAGCCCTCTCCTGAATGTGTCTGCATTGTAAAAGAGAAAGGGGAAGACTGATTTATTTAAACAGTACTTAACTAACAATAAACACTATCAAACCAAAGCAAACTAATGCTCAGCCATTAAAGCATCTATTCAATGGCCCATCTGTCATATTGTTAAGACCTTTAGAAGTTGTTTAACAAAATGTTAAATAAGATGACAATCAGCAGCACAAAATGCTTGACTGGCTAATGCAACAAAAAGGGGTTGGCTTGCTGGTGTTTGATATACTGCTGTGTGGTGCAGGCTGAAAGCTGTGGAGCACTGGATGGGGCTCCCAGGCTGTCTTTTTATCTCAGTGAGCAGTGCCAGAAAAGCCCAGAATTAACACAGGCCAGTGTCAGCAGCATCATGCAGCAGAGAGGAAGAAAATCCCAGTGCAGACAGGAGAGGAAAAGGAAGCAAAAGTAACAAACTGGCCTACAATTAGGGAAAAGGAAGAAGTCTCCAAATTATCATATCTTTGGTGACCCCTGACTGTTCCAAATCCAGTTGGTTTTTTCACCCACCTCATAATACTCATTCTACATTTGACAGTTTGATGTATGTGCTACCAAAATACTTGAGATTGGCTGTGACAGACTAGTAAATATCTGGTAACTTCAAAGGTGGATGCAGTCAATTCAGCAAGGATGAGTGTAAGTTTTGTTAGTTTGCTTTCTTACATGAGAACAGATTTTTCCCATTCCCTTTTCAGAATAGGGACCCTCATTCAATATGACTTTTTAGAAACTGGCTACATTGATGCCAGAGGCTTATACAGCTTCAAATCTACTACCAGAGTCAAGGCAGTATAATTAGGCAAGGCAGGCAACTAGTAGGCTTCCTGAAGTAGTTAAAGAACAGATAAAATATTTCCCTGAAAAATCCCATTTCCTAAGGAAGAAAAAAAAAAAAATCATCTTTCTTTTGGATCTGGACAAGGAAGAAAAATAAAAGAAAAAGTATTTTAAATTCAGATATGTAACAGTTTTCACAAGACACTATGGGACAGCTCTATTGTCATGGATGATGCTCCCCAGTCCCACATCCCACTAACTAAAATATGAATCTGTGAAAAGCAAAGAGCAACATGCAAATGACTGTTAAAAATACAAGTAGAATATTCTTTTATAATTTAAATCCTTCCCCTGGCCTTACAAGACATTTTTCAAGACTCAAGGCTTCACAGTACTATGAAATGTAGCCCTTTGTCTACAGTATCCTTCAACATACAAGGTTTGTGTTTCCCATAGTCCCTGCCAGTGCATTTCCCTTACCAATGCTGAGAAGAGAGAACCAGGAAGCCCAGCTGGCAGGTTCAAATTGCCCAGCAGTTCAGCTGACAGTAAGAACTAAGGCCCTCAGAAAATACGGCCTCAAGTGCCATAGGTGGAGGTACCTAGTACCACATGTGTCTGGCTTTTATTTCAGTATGGTGACAGCTAATAAAAGTACAGTACTAGCAGATAGTATGGAGCTTATGTGCTAGTGCTAGACTACTGCCCACATAAAGCCACCCTTGCTAGTCACATCAGGAGAGCAGCCCCACGTTAAACTCTACGACAGAAGGTTATAACCTACAGAGTTTAGTGACATTTTCAGTAACCTTCAGTAGTAGCCAAATACATGTAAAACTAAAACTAACCAATGGCTTCCAGGTAGCTTATTGATTTAGAAAGTATGCCCTCTGAAAATATTCTTTTAATCAAGTGTTATTAAATACATCAAAACTGAGAAATAATAAAATCCTGGAAAATAGGAATTCAATACATGTTAGCAAGTCTAGATTAACACAGACTGACAAATGCGAGTCTACCTTGGTTGCTAACAGCTATTAAAATTGTAAGACTTGTTCAGGCTGTGACTGAGAAACAGATTTCTTATCTGCTGTGAATATGCATCTAAAAAAAAAACCAAACAAAACACTTTTCCCAGCTTGAAGTATATTCCTAGAAAAAAAAAAAAAGGAAATAATAAAGTGTGATGCCAAACTGGCTCTAGAACCCAAATCACCTGCCACAAAGGTGCTACTCACATAGTGGCAGTGACATGTTAAGTACAAACCAGATGTGGACAAGCTTCAGCTATTGCAAGAGTGATGGGGAAACCACACAACCCCTTCTCCTCTCAAAACTCAAATCCTCCCACAGCCTGTTTCTGCCTCAGAAAGATCTATTCCAGATGAATAGGAGATCTGGGAAAAGCAAGGAAGACCACAACAGTGTTCTGTTGATGATGTGAGTAAATAATCATATATATATATTCACTCCTTTCTCACTGAAATTAATTTGGCTGTCAGTAAGGAATACTTACAGGAACATCCCAGAATGATCATTTTCCAAACTAAGAGCTCTAAAGGTCAGCCTTCAGTTATACCAAATTCAACACTACCGTGACTGTGTCACCTCTTGGGAAAGGGGGAGGGATTCTTCAGCAAAACATATGGCAACAGCAGTTTATTTTATCACACTGCTGTATTGTTTTGAAGTGAAAGAAGGCTTGTAGAGAGAGACAGTATCTTTTATTAGACCATCTATTATTGTTCCTTCCCCGCCCTTTTAAAAGTAGTTTATTTTATGGGTTAAGGGTGACTAGAGCAGAGAAAAGAGCTCTGCTGTAGTACTTACAGACAAGAAAAAGGAAATAAAGATAAAAAGGAAAAATAAAGAAGAAATAAAGTAAGACAGGCCGATCTATTCAAAGGCTGGCACATGAGGGTTTTATTAGAGACACAGAATGAGAGGAAAGGAAACACAGGAAAAAAAGACTCATCCTCTACAATGCATATCTGACTCAATTCAAAGACCGATTCAAAGAACCAATCCAAAACTCCAATCAGGTCAGCAGAAAGATTCCCATAGATGCCAGCCCACCCTCTCCTCTATGCAGCTTTCAGTTACTTCAACAGTATTGTGAATATTTGAGTGAAAAGGAGGAGGCAATGCCCAATTTCAGACTTTATAAGCCTCCCAGTGTAAATTATGTAGGAATGCCAGCTAGCTGCGTGGCAAATCTGCCAGCTTTTGACACAAAGGAGAAGAGTATTGCACTGGCCTTTTTGGCTCTCCCTCCATTTTGGAAAGTATCTTTGCACTGGCCTGCCCCCAAGATATGCACGGCAATGAAAGCTTTCTACCTCCAAGAGCACCTGAGTAACACCATGCAAGATAACAGGAGAACACCAGCATAATTCTATGTTTCTATGTGGAAGCTGTCTTGCTACAGCACCAGGGAGATCCCAGCTCCAACCACAGATCCTTTGCTTGCATGATCATTAGTTAACTCCAAAGAAGCAGCTGACAACCTTTCACAGCTCACGGAGAAAGCTGAAAAGATCAATTACAAAAACGATCAGTATGCAAACTATACCCAGGTTCTGCAGGCAGCTAATTCCTCGGTATATATGTATGTAAGGTATATCAGAGACTGAACAAAAGGAAAAATAAACCATCATAGCCCCTGTTTACAGTAGAAACAGCAGTCAAAAAGAAACCTTTATGGATTTTAATTCTATGGGAAGCACATTTCCCTTTTTCTTTCAAATAAATTGTTCTGAAACTTAAGTGAAGCTTTTAAAACTTGAAACAAACAAAACTCATCCCATAAAAGGGCTGATTTGTTTCCTTGGTAAATTAGTCATTCTAATTCATTCTCTAAAGCAATCTTCCTCTCATCAAAACTTGTCACAAACTTTACCTGTGCTTTTTGTTCAAGGGACAAGGTAACACATTGTTAAAATGTGTGCTTGCACAGTATCAGTATAGGGATTTTGCAATTGTGGAACTACGTATATACCCAGCACCTTTACTGTAAATACTATTTTCAGGGCCCTACAATGTGGATATTTAGAAACAAAACATAACACCAACTTCCCTACAGTGGCTGGTTTCCGGAGCATCCCTCAATCAGTTTATTGATATTGACTGCCTTTTACAGCAATGGGTGGTTTTTCACCTTTAGAGATGAAGTAAGAGTTTCTTAGGCTTAGCTGTTCTCTAAATATAGGAAGAAATCTGGTTTGTAAATGTGCTGGGCAACTATATTCCTTACTTTTATAAGCTAGTGGAGCTGCGCTGACATCTGTAGAGCTGCACCCATTAAAAAACAGCAAAGGATCTGGCCTGTAAGAGCTCATCAGTCCCCCCTCCTAAGGAAGAATTAAAAAAAAAAAAAAAAAAAAAAATAAGAGAGAGATTGAAATATAAAAGCTAAAAAGCAGCTACTATGACTACATCGTCAGGTTCATCTTGCAGGCAACTGATGTGTGATTGTTTAACCCAAAGTGGCCTTGGATTAGAATGAGAGACTTACAAAACCTGCAAACAACATAACCGGTCATTCATCCAAGAGCCTATTTGGTTCACACCGTTTCAGAATTAGCAGAACACATGCTGACTTGGTACACTGCCTCACCATAAAGACATTAAACCAGATGTGCAGCAACTGACCAAGAATGCCTTTTCCCAAGCACGTTTTCTTCCTGCTGAACTATTTGTTATATAGATAGGTCTGCTGAAAAGTTACTGAACCACACAGCTAACAAAGCACACAGAGAGAGAAGCTGCATCTTTGACTACAGCAGAATTCCTTGGATCCATGTTGAGCCACAGAGAAGCAGTGCTGCTGTTAAACGGCTGATTAGTTTATTCTGCCAAACATCTGAGAGCATCATTAGTTACACAAATGGCTTGAATTATGATCAAATGAGCTGAGTAACCTGCTGCCATGGAACTCTGTGTGAGTCCTGTTTTATCAGATCTCAACATGTGTTACTCAGTGCGAAGCCATGTCTCCTGGCTCTATCTGATGGCTCATCCAGGCCAGGGCTTAAGAGTCCCCTTCTCCTCCTGAGGACCAGCTTTCCTACTGAATGGTTTTACCTGAAGATCACCTCAGTGTATATTTTCACCAGACAAGAAGGATTAATGCATTTTCAGACACCTTTTGCCACTGCACTTAAACGCACTCTTTCTGATGGGAGGTATAGGGATGTGTTGCTCTCTACATTTAGGAAAAAAAAAACCAAACCCAAAACACACATTTCCCTGTTGTTTGAAAGCTCTTACAATGGAAAAGAATTAATGGGATCAGTTTGTCATTTTGCTAAGGCAGAACCAGGATATCTCTCTTAGACCACATCAAGAGTACTCTGCACAATACTAGCCATAAAGATTTACCTCCCTCCCTTAGTTTTTGCTGCTACTCCTTCAACCTAATCATTTATAGCGAAGAGACTCTGCCATAGATCAAGATACAGCAGCAAAAAAAAATAAATGCCAATATTTCAAAGCATCAGTCCTTAAATCTACTCACACTTTTGAAGGCTATACCTTCATATAGCCTTCTATGCTAAGTCTCAAGGATGATTAAATCCCTGTATTCCAGCAAATGGGAGATTCTTCTATAAGTAAAACCATCAGTTCCAAATTATATTTCTTCTACTAGGCCTCAGGTCTTTGTTCAGAAAGTAAAGTATACAGCCGGCACCATCCACAAATGTGGGAATCTCCCATGTATTTACTTTTGTTCTACGAGATACTTTCTTAACAGGAGATTGCCTGTACAGAATCAACATGGTGGAAAAAAACCCCACTGCTGCTCTAAATCCAGAGACACTGAAACATTTTACCCTGCTTATATAGAACAGTGCTTTTGTGCACAATTTACCCCCAAATTACTGCATGGAAAAGGTATCAAGAAATACACAGAAGAACTGATGAAAGATTTGTAAATACAGCTATAAATCAGTGTGTTCTTTCTTAAGTTTTACAAGTCTCAACAATAACAGTTGCATTCTCACCTCTGGAAACCTCTGGTTTCTAGAATATGAAGGGGAGAAATGCATCACACAAAATCCCCTGCTGCCACCCAGAATGGTTACACTCATTCAGCCACGACTGATCAATCAAGAAGCTCCACAGACATTGCCATGCCAGCACTGTCGGACAACAAATAAGCAGCCAGGTTCATTCCTGAGATCAGCAGAGAGATAACCAGGCTTCACACATTCACAAAACCCTGTCCACAGGCAAGCTGTTGGAGGAGGTACAGCACAAAGCAGCTTGATCTCCTGCACATGCTGGGTCACGTAACTGGTCTGCAACATGCCCATTTCCAGCATATACACAGGGAATAGTGCTTGCTTTGGATGACAGAAAGGACTTGGAAAGGTGTGCTTCTTTTGCTAACTCAGAGCCATGCTTTCTCTCTCAGATACACAGCGAAGGGCTGCTCTGCACACCTCCAGCAGAAAGGGTCCTCCCTCTTTGTTTTACCATCTCCTTTCTCCTTGTACTGAAGCAGCTCTGTAGCATTTTAGGAATGTGGGAGAAAGGAGAGCACTTCCCCTAGATCCAGCAGTACTTAGTCAATTAGCACCATTTTCTATCTACCAGATGGTTTTTACACATACTCTTGTATAAGCCTCTGAAAGCACACAGTGACCTGCCTCATATTTTTTTTCCTTCCTGTTTTCAAGCACTTTCTGCAGAGAGCATCAACCAGAACATAGCTGAGCTAGAACTACAGCAAGCACCTGGTGAAATGCCATATATTGTTTTATAATAACAGTATTATTATATTGGAACAATATTATTGTGGATCATCAGACAAATATCACTGCAAACGCTATTAGCTTTAATAACAATGAGTCTAAGATTTACCCATATTGCACTCATGTGGCTGGGAATTTTCTAACAAGAGCTTCAAGTGAAACAAGTAGTTTCTGTAAAAATAAACTTTTCATTCAAGAAATTCCCATTTATTTCTTTTGGGATAACCAGAACAAAACTATCCAGTTTCAATACAGATATACTTATTTGAGTTCACCTGACTTACTGCAGCGCCTCAAGACATTTCTGTTTTCAACTACTACACCACTGACAGATCACACATGCAATCATAATATATTAGTCTGGAAAATACATTAATTAGTATACTATATAATAATTAACATGATACAAAAATAACACTTTCCTTCTACCAGGAATACTTTTGTACAAAAATATGCTCACAGATCATGTTTAATAGCAACAGCCTTACATAATGTACAGGGGGGGAAAGTACACCACAAACGAAAAGTGTATTTTAAACTTCAGTAATTCCTCCTGAGAGAACCTCAGTGGGAATTTTTTGCCTAACACCTGTAGACTCCCAGCCTGTAGCAGCAAATTTGCACCAGTCACTAAAATCAGCTGACTCATTTTCCGCCATAATACCTTCTTCTATTGTTGATAAGGAGACACTTCCCAAAAACACCATGGATCTTCATATTCCAAACCACCACAGATCCAAAAATAGTATTTTTCCCCACTGAGACACAGAACTAACAGGTAGAGTTAGTCAACAGCTCTCATTAACACAAACCCACCCACTCAGATGTGTAAGAACCCTCTCCTTACCCAGCTCATAACACTGTACTGCAACTGAGACACAATTCTTTCATTAATTGGAAGATTAGCAATGCTATAGTCCTGATCTCCTCTCCTGACAGAAGCAGAAGTGTGATCCATAGAATTATGCTAGAATTAAACTTGGCTAGGGATGTTACAGATAACAGGAAGGGATTCTATAGTTACATTGAAAATAAAAGAGACTAGGGATAACGTGGGCCCTCTCTGGAAGCTATCAGAAGAACTGGCTACCCTGCATTTGGAGAAGGCTGAGGCTCTTAACAACTTCTTTGCCTCAGTCTTCACTGGCAAATGTTCTGACTATACCACCCAAGTCTTGGAAGGCAGATGCAAAGACTGTGAGAATAAAGACCTTGGGCCCACTGTAGGAGAGGATCTGGTTCGAGACCACCTTAAGAACCTGAATGTGCACAAGCCCATGGGACCTGATGAAATCCATCTGTGAGTCCTGAAGGAGCTGGCAAATGAAGTTGAAAAATCATGACAGTCAGGTGAAGTTCCCGATGACCGGAAAAAGGGAAATATAACCCCCGTTTTCAAGAAGGGGAAAATGGATGACCCGGGGAACTACAGACCAGTCAGTCTCACCTCCGTGCCTGGCAAAATCTTGGAGCAGATTCTCCTGGAAGGCATGCTAAGGCAGATGAAAAACAACAAGGTGCTTGGTGACAGCCAGCATGGCTTCACTAAGGGCAAATCCTGCCTGACCAATTTGGTGGC
>WYDI02002373.1:0-18213 GCA_009867235.2 Psittacus erithacus
TCTGATCCGTGGAGAAAGGAATTCATAGGGCTTTGACCGGGAGAGGACTTCAGGGGTGGAGAACACAATTTGGAAAGAAAGGGTAAAGAAAAGAAGAAAACCTTTATTATGCAAGTTGGGACATGCTGTGCTACAGCATTGGAATGAAATAGTCTGGCAAGAGGTTTGTTCTCAAAGAGGAAATGCAAAAAGAGCAGTATCTGGTATCATTTTTAATTCAGTTAAAAATGTGACTTCCAGTAGAAGGGAGGAATGAACACACTAGAAAACAACCTAACAGGGAGGAAAGTCGGCATTATCATCCTGCAGAGCCAGATGAAGGCTCTTCCTGCTGTTTATTTGTGCTTTTGTCACGAGCACTGCGGTACGAATCTAAACAATAAAACAAAACCTGCTGTCAGGCCAGCCCTAGAACCACACAGCCAGGTTCCAAATACATTGTCTAAAGAGCGCAGCAAATCAGCTTTGCACTGCTCAAACATTCCTCTTCCAAACTTCCAGCTGTTTCATTCTAGGTCAGCATTTGCGGCGCCTTTCTGAGCAATTGCCAAAGCCGCATGGTTTTGGCAAGCGGGAAAAGACATGATCAGGCTAAAGGTCTTCAGCCAAATACTGTACAGTGTTGGTTGCATACAAGAGACTTTTGTGTTCAAGGTATCGGAGCAACTCTGATTTAACTCGGGGAGTTAAAACGCTGGTAATAGCTTCCTCTTTGAAGGTAAAGAGACCATCCTTGATGCATTCAGATGCAGCACACAGAGCAGCCAGGAGAGGAGAAGGGATGTTCCAGCACAAGAAATTGAAGGTACCCCGAAATATTTTACAAAGCTAACATTTGTGCTTCAAGTACAAGAACCAGGAGAAAGGATGCGGGTTAAACACCCTACCAGCAGGCTGGAATATTCCTGAATTTCTAGAGTAGAGGTTAGACCTGCAAGTTGCCCAGAGGCGGCAGCTCATGCATTAAGTTTGGCCACTCCAACGAGAGCCAACCAGCAATTATTTTAATGTTTTAACTATGTTTTCAGGCTTTGTACATGAAGGAGAATATAAATTGCAGGTGAGGCTTTGCAGTTACAATCAGAAACCTCTGTTTTCTGGCTTAAGGTCATTTGCTTTTGTGCTGCTTTATTCTGACTGTCCCTGGAAGGCAAATGAGATGTATAACCTGAACTGAAAGATATTCAGAAGTAACACAATGTGAAGCAACTGCAAAGGAACCAGCTCGTAGGTATATAATGCCTACCCTGACAACGATAAGCAGAGAAGGGGACCGTAGGATTGAATTTGGAAAGTCTTCCAGGTGGGTTATTAATTTTAAAGATAAGAGGTCAGGAAACCAATTGACTCTCCTGGTCAAGAACATGAGAAGAGCTTTTTTATTCTTTTTTTATCTCCCTCTGCTTTACCGTATATTGGGTCAAAGACACAAAGTCCTCCATGCTCTGCTGTAAATGATGCAGATGATGACAAAAATCTTTCAACAGGAAAGGGGTATTTTGAGACTCAAAGTCTGCAAGGCATATTGCAGAGTTCAGGACCATCTACTCCCATCTGACCACCTACATGCTGAAAGGATGAGGGAAGGAGGGGATGGATGTCCAGGAAAAGGAAAGTGCCTGGCTGTCATCACTCCACAGCCCAGCAGTAGAGACAGGATTAGAGTCCAGATATCCTTGATCCCACTTTGATTCTTTCTTGATGAGGACAATGACCCCCAGCTCTGCTGTACAGACCCCCAGAGATCCTACAGGCCACAGTGAGTGGGCTAAGGAGCCATGTTAAGGAGGTCACTACTAGCAGCTGGATAAGGGAACACTGCTGGCATGAAGATTTGAGAGTTCACCAATCCAAAGAGTCTGAGACATTCACCACCATGCCTTTGTGGGCTACCCACCTAGAAGGACAATCCCAAAATTTCTGCATCCTTATTCTGGCTTAAGCCCTGTCTCTTAAATTTAATCTACTTAAGTTGTCTGGATAAGTAATTATTTTCCTTCTACTCTGGGCTGGAAGGAGTCACTCCACATTTTTGTTTTCCTTTAGTATCAGATAACTTTAGAAAGGTATCTTAAAGCAGATGTGTAACTTTCAGACAGGGAAGATCATGCCATTCTGGGAAGGCCTCTAGAATCACACCTACGGTAACTTTTTGCTTTGGCCTCAGTAAACTGGTTGTCAGGTCTTCTCTAACACACTGCATCCAAGCCATGACCAAAATTGTGATGGTGCAGCTGTTGACAGTTTGCATTGTAGTACACTCTGATGATCTCAGCCAGATTTGGGTGCTTTGTGTTAGGCTGAAATCTGGAGCAGATATGTTTGCCCTACCATACCAAATATTCTCAGGTCTGCATCAATTATTTTTGAACAACTCCACTTACCAAATGATAAAATGCTATCTGGACTTTGCACTTCTATATTATGACAGTATTGATGCAGTTCCTGCCTAACTGTCCCACCATCAACAACGCTGTATAAATAACACCCTTTAGGTAAAGTCACATGTGACTTTCTTTGTACCTGAAAAAACTTTTTAAGGAAGATAAAATACGAAAGCAACAGGGAGGGAGCCAACAGGACCCGCAAGAAGGCGTCACCCGAGCCAGGGTCTAGGATCCCCAGGAAGAAATAGGTCGAGGTGAGACCCAAAGAAGATACAAATGAAGATTATTTTCCAAGATGTTTGATAAGACAAGAAATAGAAAATAATTGCAAGAAGGGACAACAACAAAGAACAAGCTATGGTCTGGGGGGGGGGGGGGATGGCAGGAGATGGCTGTTAGGGGATGCAAGTCTGGGCCCCCCAATGGGGAAATCTAATTCACTGCATGCTTATATTCATTGTGCTCTTATTTTCTAACAAGAACATAAAATTTTCTGCTATTTTTTTTGTCTACCTGTTAAAACACATTTCGGTGTGTTTTTAATTCTCCCTTTTCAATCCCATACAGTGGGGCTGCATCCCTTCTCCCCCCATGGGCTTCCCGGCCATCAGAGGCCAGTCTGCAGTAAGGCGCAGCGGTCCGCTGGCAGCCAAAACAGGAGGGCACATATCAGGTGCAGATCTTGGCCACATGGCCAGCATTGAGGTGCACACCATGCCAGTGGGCTATGTCACACTCCGTATCCAAAGAAGAGTTTCACCCAGTGCAAGCAACAAGGGTTCTTTTCCCTGGGGAATGGCAAAAGCCACAAGTTGTTCTTACCAGCCAGTCTCTCTGCCAGGGTGAGGGCATGCACCGAGGGCCTGTAGTCAGGGGCGTGCTGGGCTTGCTGAGCTGCCTGCTGGTGGAGGTTGTACATGGCACTCAGCGAGTTCATGGCGTGGAGGGAGTAACCGTTCACTCCGTAGTGCTGCATGGTGGCATAAACCTGGAAAACAGCAGTTAGAGGAGAGAGGTGCTTAAGAACGTGCAGTTCTAGTGTCCTGGTGTCTCAGCAAAGCTTTGGAAATGCTGAGCTCAAACTTAGACTGCTGCATGCAAGGCTCAGTTCCAACCCCGCAACTCCAACAGGTTCTGGGACAAGAGTCAAAATACCTCCTGTAGACGTAAAGCAACATCAGCACCAGACTGGCTTCCAAGCTAGAGACAAGCATCTGACTGTATCCCACTCATGATATGCTGAACAAAAGATGGGAAAGGATTTTTTTTGATATACCATAATGATATTTATCTTATTATTGCAATTCTCAGTGAACTGACCTAGCTCCATCCCAAGACTAGCTGGAATTTTGTCCCTATCGTTGCCTATAACGGGCTGTTCCATAATCCCATTGCTGTAATGTCAAACAACCTTTCTTATCTGAACTCACTCATATGTAATTTGTTTCCATTCATTTTTCTCAAAGTTCTTCATAACGAAACACAAATGGTACAGGAAAAAAAAAAACCCACATGTGGTATAAAAGAAAATAAATCTGTAGCATAATAGGACCACAAATGTTATGGCTAAAGAGGGAATTAAGGTTTGCAATAAATACTGATGTTTCATAGCTCAATAGCAAGGAAATTATTTCAAAAAACAAATGGCTTTTTTTTTTTCTAGTGTGGGCTCTGCGTGAAGCTTCAAGCTGTTTTTCCTCACAGACCATCTGTAAAACTGAGCTCATATTGATCTCAAAAGCTGAGTGATGCCTCATAAATCCCTGTTATAAACGAGTGAGGGCCTCCAGGATGCCGTTTCTGCAGCTTGTAAGACATTGGAAAGGAAGTTGTGAAACACTTGCCACAAAATATAATTCTTAAAACACCATTTACATCAGCAACTCATCATCTGGGAAGCCAGCGCAATGAATGAATGAACATGCAGAGAAAAAGGTCCAGCTGGACTAACCTAAGGAAAGCAGACAGGTTATCTAGGCAACCTCTTAGAAAACACTGATCACTGGAGGGAGGTGATACAATTCCCATGATTTTAGGAGAAATCTGATGCATTGAACAGCAGAAATTTGGATAAACAATTATCTGTTGTTTTTTCTACACAAATGAGGAAAGACCTTCATTTTGTCCTGGGGAGGATTTACACTATGGAGGAAAGACTCTCAGTAAAGAGGAAGGAATGGAAGCAAATTGGTTCCACTACCCCTCTTGCTCTGAATTGCTGCTCTCTCCCAAACCATCTTGATGTAGGAAGCATAAGTATGGAGTGACCTCATTTAACATCCAGAGACTAAGCTGTAGCTCCTAGGAAAAGCAGCTGAATTTTGCCCTGTAGGGTCTGTCAATGATCTGGGCATCTTGTGGCTTCACCCACTCAAGTGTCTCTCCATTGCGGTACCCAGGAATGCAGAAGGAAAGCATGCAGCAAGAGTTTGGTCATTCTGCCAGCTCAGCAATGGCTTTCATTGCTCTGGGATGGGTTTCTGGTTTAGACTGAGGGATTCTATGATTCTGTGTCATGTGTGACAGCGTTGCCTTTGGGATTGTCTTCTCAAAGAGGCTGCAGTCATCATAAACCAGTAATCTGGGAATCTAGCACTCAGCCTCAACTCTGTTTCCCAAAGTCCCCTGTGATCTGCTACCACATCATTTCAGTGCCAAGAGCACTGGTGGAAGGCGACAGATCCAGGTGCATTTACATCATAAAGACCTGATACACATCCCGATGCCATCCTCATTTGTTTTGTGTCTTCCCATTCACCCACCCTGGATTTAGTCCCCAGTTCCATAGTTTTAGATTCAAAGACAGATCAGTGACTATCCAGTATCAACATACAATCATAGAATATCTCAAGTTGGAAGGGATCCTCATCTCACCTTGCCCTGCACAATGCCAGCGACATCCTTATGGCCCATGAAGAATGTTACTGGTCACATCATTTACTACCACATCCTATGCAGAGCTATAAGAAAAAAACCTGCCTCCTACCTGTCCTACAGACCGACAATTTTTATGTGAATAGCTGACATATTGAAAAACGCATTTGAGGGTGCCCGAGGTATATTGTAGCTAGTTCTGAAAAGCAGGGGGAAAACAGATCTGCTTTGTTTTATGGCATCCAGGCAATTACTTTCGAAGTCAGACTGTTTCATTTCAAAATTTGCCCTAGTTTTTAGAAGAGCAAAGACAACCCCAAACCAAAATAATAACCTTCATCTATATCCTATTAAGGATTTATTCACTCTAAGAGGAGAGAAAGCCTGTGCTATTCTAAGCTGAACCACTGTGAAAACAGATATTTTTGACTCAGATGCTGGCCTAAACACAAGAATGCCATAGCTCTGCTCTAATCGAGCTTAGGGAAGACCTGAGCAATGCCAACAGATGACTTCACATGCCAGCAGATTGTTGGCATTTCAGTTTTCCCCACAGTGGGTTCGCAGTGAAATTACAGCAGGGATATTGCTTTGCTGCTGGTGGCACATGATAAGGGACCAGAGCATGCCGCAGTGACATACACCATTGATGTGGCCACAGAAGACACCTTTCCATGATACCTGGGGAAGACCTGCAGGTCTGTGACCTGGACTGTACCACAGATGGTTCTGCTGGTGTCTGTGGAGCAGCCTTACCCCATCCCTGGCATGGTTCATTTCTAAAGAGCATTATCCCACCCCAGCCTATTGCAGTGTGGCATTCAGCTCGCACCAGGCTGGCTCAATGGGCAGCCGTGCTAAGCTAGACCCCATCATCAGCAAGACCACTGCAGCCAGCTGGAGAGTTGTTTGCTGCTTTGCTTTTGCAGTCCAAGAGCAGACTGGCTTTTCTGGCTAACACAGGCAGTGAAACAGAGGTTTGCAACTTCATGCTGCCTCCTCACTTCCCACCCCTTAACTTAGTGAACCAGCTGGCTGGTTCCACCAGCTTTGGCCAGCAGGGTGGAGATCTCAAAGCTTAAGTTCCTGCATGTTTTGTGGAAATCATTTGAGGACACAGAACCTACTAACTGCTCTGGGCTGCTGCCAGACCTCTGTCCTTAACAGACACGGGAGAATCCACACCAGGGCTCAGCCTTGCCAGGAGGTACGTGGGAGGCCAAGTGTCTTTGACTCCCAACTCACAGAAATGCCTGCATCCTTTCTAATCCCCCTTGCATGACATTGGTTGTTACCAAGCTGGCACACTAAAGGAAAAATAAAGAGGGAGAGGAGAGGAATTTTCCCATACTATACAGTCTTCCAAGGACACTGCCAATGATGTTGTGTCTGGAGCTCAGTGTTTCCACTGAAACACTTGCTCCGGGAAGATTTCAGTTTCTTTGATTGTTATAAGATGCTTTTGTGTGCCCATGTGTGCCTGAACAAACTCTTCTGGGTGGCCTAGAAGAGAGTGCATCAAATAAAAAATACAGAAAATAAAAAGCAGGGGACTTAATGGTGGACTCAGGATGGGAGTCGATATCCATCACAGCTTTGGTGATGACTGCCTGGCATGCTGTGGTGCAGATGACAGGCACAACTTCCTACTCACTTGTGCAGCAAATGTATCATCCCAGATTCAGTATAAAAAATGAGGGAATTTACTGAGCAAGACTGTTCAGCCTAGAAAGCAAAGTTAACTGAGACTGCAAACGGCTCCTGTTTAACCATCAGCTCCGAGCACACTTCAACCCCAATAAATTAAATATTTAAAAGACATCATGCAGCAATTTTTTTTAATGGAGAAAGCCATTCGTCAAGCCACTGCCGTGTTTCACAAGCTGTCGAATAGTGCTTACACTGGTTAAAATAATCTTTATATTTCATTAAGCAACCAAATAAGCCGATCCCTTCCCACTGGCTGTATAGATGGTTTTAATTTTCAAAATCTGCAAATGCATCTTTTATGTCTCTGGGTGGCTGGAGGGCCTCAGGAACAGCCACAGCTGGGAGGAGGATGACAGCAAAGTTCGAGCTTCTGCTTTATGGAAGAGTACAGACTAAGGGCAGCTAGGAGAGTAATGTAGGGTCCATCCCAAAAGAAAGGGGATATGTCACCCTGATTTTCTGCAGCACAGATCATTGAAGAGTTGGGAGCGGTGTAGAAAGGAGTTTGGAGCTGAGAAAAGGAGCAGGAAAACCATAGCTGAGAAGAACATCTCTCTATGAGGTGAGGCTAGCCTGGGTTTGCCCCTGCCGAGAGCTGAGGGCTGATCCTGCAGTATTTGCTCAGCACAGGGGGATGGATGTCTCCCTGCAGTGCCTGGGGGTGGTGGTTTCGTTCTGCATGGCCCCTCTGGACCACATCAGTGACTCTCCCATCGCCGGCATCAAGAGACTTGCTCTTTCCCATCTTCCCATGTTTCGCAGCACCAGGCTTCGAGGTCTCTGCGCTATGCCCTGCGTTGGACCCTGCCAGGATTCCCATTCTTTCCACGTTTGCAATCTGGGCATTACTACCTCAGTCCCAAAAACTCTCCTATGGCTTTTACCTCACACTTAAGTCTTCAACCATGGAAGTTGAACTGATGCTGACCCCATTTTCCTTCCCAAGCCTATATGCAAGAGATAGGTCCTTCTAAGATCTGTCCCCACAGAAAGGACTTGGGGTTCCCCTTAGCTTTAACTGCTGCTGGCTATGAGAAACCCAGGTTTCTCCATCATCTGCATTGCCTAGAAGCCAGGCAATGTAGATCCCTGCCCATCCCAGACTAATCCAGAGAGCAGATCTCTCTTTATTCAGCAATTGCTGTTTAATCTGACACAAAACAATTTGCACACTTACCAGCCAAGACTGGGAAATCCATTATCCTGCAGCAAAGCAACATTACTCCAGCTGCAACATGGCTCCCATCCACCCCTTCCCAACACTGGCCTTGAAAACCTCAGGTTACCATAAAGTCACGTAGCACAAGAGTAGTGCAATTTATTGTATACCACTTAATGGTGTAGTATATAGGGGAAATTTGTCTGTGGGCTTTAATATTACCAGCTTTGGCTTCTCGAGTTTCGCAAAAGGCTTTAAATTTCCCTCTTTAACTGGTAATTCATTTTGTATCCAGGCACATAATTTTGTCCCGAGACAAGAAGAGGAGAGAGCCATGCATTTCCTCACCAGTTAAAAACTCCTGTTCCTACATTGCAGCTTGTGTATGTGTGGAACTGAAACAGATCTGGGAATAATAAAATGTCTTTTAAAAATGAGATATTGAAGTTTTCTTGTAACAAAACATCTCTATTTTCCCTTCTATCAGGGAAAAACAAGAAGACAAAACCCAACCTGCAACTGTATGAACTGCACCCAAAAATTTGAGATCAGAGGCATTTCCTGCTCGCTCCTCTCCTCATTTCACTCCCTTACTCCACCTCTCAAAACATGATCACTTTGTACCTGGCTCCACCTGCCAGTCACACACAAGACCTTTAAAGAAGAACTGACAAAACTCATTAAAAGGGAAACATCTATCACTGCATCCCGCAAACTCAAGTGTCACTTGTGCTGGGGACAGCTTGTCCCCATGCTGAGATGCCCTAAATAAGGACATCTACAGCAGCTCCTTGTGCCAATTCTGCTCTGGGGAAAAGGAACTTTAAACCAAGACGGTGGTTTTGCTCAAGTGCATTATACTGTAGCAACACATCCTCTTCCCCCAAATCTAAACTGAGTTGAGGTGGAGGAATTTTCTTCAATAGCATATTCTGACCAGTTTTCCCAGTCAGAAGTGAAATAATACCCAGCGCAAGACGCATGCCCTTCTCAAGCAAACACTGTTGAGTGAGATGAGTTTGAGGCTGGATGCAGGACTCAAGGCTTTGCAGGAGCTTTGGCATTTTCTCTTTTCCCTTTAGTTGGTCTCTCAAACAGCTGAGTGATCCCCCAACAAGTGCTGAGACTAAATTCATTGACCTATACAAGATACTCAGTTGCCATCATGAAGAATGGGGTAATAAAACCAATAAAACCAATGAGTTAAAAAGGCTTAATTTCCTAGAGAAGTCAAGAAAAGGATGCCAGAGTCCGCTTTTGAATGGTGGGCACTGTGGGGTGTTATCATTTCACTAAATCTGTTCAGAAATTGGGAGGGTTGATGATGGAGTGGGGTTTATGAGGACTTCTTCATGTGGGAAATAAGTGGTACTAAAAAAAAGCTGAATGTGGACTTTGGCAGCTCCCTTGTAGAGTGAATTTCAACACCATAGTTCATTAGTGATAAAGAGAGACTAGCTAGAGATGCATTTGAAGTTTGGAAGAGCTCAGCGCTGCCTCGGGTGTGTGCCCTAATGCAAGACACA
Source organism: Psittacus erithacus (assembly GCA_009867235.2). Lineage (NCBI taxonomy): Eukaryota > Metazoa > Chordata > Aves > Psittaciformes > Psittacidae > Psittacus > Psittacus erithacus. The sequence continues at coordinate 9,657 of WYDI02002373.1, forward strand.
GCTTGAGCATAGGAAAAGCATCAGTTAAAAAAGATAAATCATTAAAGAAAAGTCTGTTTCTCTTGTCTGGTGGTCAGGGTCCTGCAGGTGATAGAAATAAATAGAAGCAGCCCTGTCACGTAAAAAGAAAAGTTGTGGTTCTCCAGGCCGGGAGCTGCTCAGGCGGTACAAATCACTACTCGTGTTTATGCAAAGCACAGGAACCCGTTGTTCGTTACTAATGGGGAATAACAGCAAATGGTTTGTGCTAACAACATCCCCCTTATTACCGCTGGCAGTAATCATCATCAAAAATAAGATCACAACAAAATATTTCTCCCCCCACTCCTGGAGCTGTTCTGCTTTATGATTTTATGCTTTGAGTCCTTATTCAGAAACACTTTAAATCAGCAAGATAAATAATGCATCTCTGTCTCTGCTTATCTAACAGCCTAAGAAAATAGGCTCACTCTACATACAGACATCGGTTTTATATGTATTTGGTACTAAATGAATTACATACCTGGGGGTCCTGAATAAATGATCCTTGCAAGACGCTTTCTTCAATCTTTTTTTTTCTGTACATATATATATAGATATATATCTAAATCTTTAAGATACATAAAGGTCTAAAATCAAGTAAAATAATAACGTAATCATGTAATAATAATAACCAACCTGTTATAAATCAGTTTTGTTCCTCACGTGAGATTGCTGAATGTGTAAGGAAGCAATCTCAGGTTTGTACTGGATGAAATATAAATAATTTGAAATACTGCAATACATCATGGCTTCTCATTCAAACGTCAAAGTCCGAGAGCAACATGCACCATAAAACCAGGCTTCCAAAGGACTTTTCTCATAACTGAAATAAAGGAATTTGAAAACAGCTCTCAAAAAACCCAGATTCCCCATTTCTGGTCTTCCTGCAATATTTGTACACCTCTGAAAATCCTGGATTTAAAAGCAGGCAATTTCTTAGTGCAGAGTGAGATCTTATTCAGATCTGGTCTAGTTAAACAAGTCACAACCCTCTGAGAGCAAAACCTGACTGATTATACCAATTCCTGCAGCTCACATTCTGCTGCTACTGCTGACCTTGGTATAAATGAAAAGGATCTTTTCTCCTAACACCAGGAGGTTTGCTAGCAGATGATATTTGGAAATACTTCCAGTTAGGGACAGCACCACGGTTTTTGGATAGACCTTGCCAAATAGTTGCCTCAGTCAGGGCTGCGATGCTGAAGAGCACAGCAATTATATTTGCAATCTCATCTATTTGTAGCAGAAACATAATAGGTTGTAAGAGGGTTTGTGAGCTTTATAAAACAAACCTCAGAGCATCTTGCTGGGACAAGGAAGTTTTACTGTAGTGCTCTACAGACTCACACACCAGGTTGAAAGCAGCTCAGGTAACAGGCCCTGGCTGACAGAGGTAACTCTCATCAGCTGCTGTGATTTTGATTTCAGGCTTTTGTGAAACCAGCATTCTCCTTTTCTGCCCTTCAAAGCCTCAGATAACAGAACCCAGTGATTGATTAGACAGTTCCCTGCAAAAGACTTTTCCAGTGACTCTGTTTGCCGGGACTTTCTTCAAAGGGCAGGCTCACAAGGTTCAAAATAAGACAAAATAAAGTAAGAGACACTCAAAGTCTACTTTTGAGCCAGGCATAAGTTTTAGGGCTTAGAGCCCAACAATTTGCCATGTAGAGCCAGGACTGGGATCACTAACCATCACTGTGGTGCTAAACCTCTTGCTTGCTGCAATTTACACATGTCAATCAGTGTTTACAGATCAAATCCGTATAAACACACCTCCCTTCTCCCCTTCAGAGCAAGCTCTTGGCGTTTATATTGAAGCAGAAACGTTTTCCTGGGTAAATAAGAAAAGCTCCTAATATGAACATCACTTTGACTCTAGTCTCAAGATCTCATCCTTCTTCCAGCTTGGTAAACAACAAAATCATGCATTTTAGATTTCTTATGGTTAATAGTGCAATGGAAGCCAAACCCTGCAGCCCAGATCAGCCCTGAGAATCTTGGAGTCCCTACAGCCCAGCTCCAGCAGCACTGTTGCTGCACACTGCTTTTCGGTGGATATGTACCACAGCAGCATGCCACTGCAGCCAGGCTCTCACATACCCACGCTGCCCATCTGTTCCCACGTCTTGAGACCTTACAGCATCTCTGCCTCCACACTGGTCCTGACTTGGGGTAACCTTAAAGCACCAGGCAATCAAGCTACTGAATTCACAAACAACTTTAATTGTTTAACTTGGGAGCTTATATACAAGGGAAAAAAAACAACCAACAAGTACTTTCCCTCCTCACTCTTTCCAAAACAAGCGTGTTTCTGGCTTGCTGTATTTGCACGCAGTTTGTCTGGCTCAGCCCTTCCCCTCACTTCTGTGAAAATGGCTTTGCTTGAGAAGCATCATTTTGTTTGTCTTAATGCTGGTGAAGAGAATTTTCCAATCCAGACAATGGGAGAGGTCCAGACTTCCCAAACTCTGCCCTTCCTCAGGGCTGCTGGCAGCATGAGGGGTGGCTCACTTCTTGCTCTCTGTCCCCAGTACATTTTTGCCTATGGAGTATTTGATTGCAGATCGCTTGCATGAGCAAATTGACTGACTTAAAGACAGCTCCTTGGAGCTGCTGGTGGTGTTCAGGAATCTCCGCTCTCCCTGGAAGATGGACCAACGTCCTGGAGGATGTTACTTATGACATGGTCTCATTTACAAGACAAGATCTACAGTTCTGTATCAAAATACGGTTTTAAGCCTCTTTAAGACATTTAGTGACAAGGACCCTCTGTCTGTCCTGAGCACCGCAACCACAATACTGATCTTACAATCTCACTCTGAGCCCTATCATGAGAGCTCAGTCACTGAAAGGCATTCCCAGTTCCTCTCCTGCTGCTCTAAGGTGCTGCCACCCTGGTAGCTGGACTGGCAGAAAAGAATGTGCACTTGCTCCCAGCACTTTCCAATGTGATGCCTCAGCAGAGATGCTGGGCTTCAGGGGCAGCAACAGGGATGAGGCATGGAGGGAGGGCAATTTCTCCACCCACCATCACCATTCACCAAGTAAATGTAAGTTGGAGCCCTAGGTACTGGGTGTTTAGCTGAGAGCAGCTAGATATGCACACAAGGAAGAGAGGGCAACGTGTCTTTGTGAAGCACAGTGATTTGCGCTGCATCATTGGAGTTTAACCCAGTTGGCACAATATGACTTTCCTAGGTGCTCTTCCAGCTGGTTAACTGAAAAGTGCAATTTTGCTTGAAGCTGATTTTTGGGTGAGCAAGCAAACTTCAAAGGAAACAGAAGCTGAGAGCCTGAACCTGAGATGTTTCTGCAAGTACAGCTGGACCATAGGTTTTCACATGCAGATGGTGTTTGTCGCTCTCAAAATTACAGGCATAAAACACATGATGGCAACTGCTTCTGCCCAGACTAAGATCAGCTACAAGGCAAAATGACAGAAAAGTCCTACCTTAGTCAAAGAGAAATAAACAATAAATATTGAAATGCAGCTCCAGCAAGCCATGCAATTGTGAAGCATTTCTAATACCTTAAAAGAATTAAACCAGAAGTTTTAAGTTTTCTTTCTTTACAAGTGATAACACTAATTTTCTTCCTAATGTCAAAAAAGCTGTCTGAACTCAGTGGCATTTATTAGGAAGGGCTGGAGCAGAGGTAAGACTTGTGCCACTTTAAAACAAGGCCATGAACTGAAGTTAGCAGGAAAGATGCTAGGAGCTGGGGAGCACAGCAGGTACATGTAACGCTTCCTTTCCCTTAAGCACTTCGATCCACACACTGAAGCACAGTTACCAAGGTAAGCAATATATTTTGGCCACCAGCAGGTGATCTGTGCTTTAAAGAGCTGTGCACTGTAAAACAGGCAGAGCAGCTAAATATCCACCGGGTTTTTGTGGAGAGATGTGCAGTCCTTCAGCAGAAGTACATTTCTCCATCTTGGGCTAGCACAAGCTAAGAGGATGCAGAGCTGCTGCCTGCTCATTCCCCAGGTGCTCAATATGGTTGGTGTCAAATGGTCGAAGACACTTTTCTGCAGCTCCCTTTGTGGAGCATTTTGTGCCCTGAGAACTATTAGCTCACCTCCTCTTTGAATTCCCAAGCATCTCCCACACACACTTTCAGTTCTAGCATCTGGACAGCTTTAGAGAAGCATTTCTTAAGTCAGTGTTTGCCCTGGCCCTACAGAGGCTGGGCTTGATCCTAAAAGAGTTGTGCCAGCAGCTACCAGGAAGAAATCACATTTGTCTTGTGGTACTTTCACAACTCCTGGCTGCAAACATCCATTTCCCACCCTTTGAAGAGCTGCTGGTCCCCTGTGGTCCCAGCCCTTCCTCCGAGACTGTCTCTGTCCCAGGAGTTATATCTGTAATTGACCTGCCTTAGAAAACATAAGGACTCCAATTCAAAGCCTGATGAAGTCAAAAGGGAGGAAAAAAATCCACTCCAGTAGCTTTTATTCTGGAACAGAACAGCAGGAAAAGACCCAGGATTTGGCTAACCTCGGTGCACCAGGAATTATTTCCTGGATATTTTGCTGCATTTCAGAATTCTTCACTGTCTTCACAACAAGCATATTTTGATGGATGCTCCCCTAAAGCAGGTTAGTTATTCTGCAGCTACATAGGAATGGAAAATTTGGGCTGTATTGAATGTGTGTTCTTCAGTGTTTTTCCTACTTGTGTATTTTTGCCAAATGAAGCCAGGCAGCTACAAGCATTTTGGTTCGAACACAAGTGGTGGCAATCAGCACTGAATATTTTAAAAGGCAACTGACATTCACCAATGCCTCAGTAGAAGCATTTCCAACCTGATGAGCTGAATTTCGTGATGACCCTGAAAAGCACTGAAAGAATAACTGGTGTCTTAGAAAACACGGGATACTTCTAGCTAAAGGGTGCTCCCATCGCTTCACAGCAAAACTAGCAGGTGCCACATCAGGGCTTGGTCCTACACCTTCTCTGCAGCGCCTTTGTTTTGACAGGGCTGGTTCTGATAATGACAGAGGGAAGAGAAACTCTACTCTCTCCAGCTTCTTTTCATCTGATCCCCCTCTTTCTCAGCAAAACGTTCTTTTAAAGTGTAAAGACACCGGGAGCAAAACCCACTGCAGTCACTCCCTCTACGACCATATCATGCAAAACTTGCCTGGCCAGCCTGCCCTTCCCTCTGACCTGTGAGAAGCTCCTCCGGCTCTATTTCTTTGATGCAGGTAGCGACCCCAGCACTAAGGAGAAGCCACATCTGCACCAGCTCTGAAAAAGAGCTGTGTCTTCTGAGATGGTGGTAAGATCACTGCCGGGGCCTGCTGGTACATATGAGCAAGAGGAGAACATCCCATTTAAACATCAAGATCTCTTTAAATTAGCAGGGAAAGCTGGAAAGCCAATCTAAGCTGGCTTCCTGTGGACTGACAGTGAGGTTTTGGATGTATTTTTGCGTTGAGTACACTGGTGTAATTTAATACAACCTCTCATCAGTCACGGGGTAATTCCAGGTTGAAGTCACTCGTATCCTTTCAGGAATTTTCTGCCCTTATGGTTCTTAGTTAGAATGGAAAAACTGACCTTAAAAACACGATCTGAAAGCCAAAGGCTAGGGGGTCCGAGTCTCAACAGCTGGGGCTAAGGAGGAACTGGGGTTGACTTGCATCGGCTTACGGGTGAAAAATTGAACGTGGAAGAGAAAAGCTAGACAGTCACTGTGCCAGCTCTGATATGTGGTCAAGAGAAACCCAGAGCGGTAACAAACTGCAGATTCGCTCTGTGGTCTCCACTGCACGGTGAATGTGGACCAGGGACCCTCCTCGGGGTGAGCCCAATCCTGCTCTCCCTAGGACAGTGGGGCAGCCTCGTCTGCAGTGGGGCACTCCTTAGGGCTCAGCCTTTGTCCCCCATCGAGGACGCTAGCACCCACTGCGGACGTGAGACATCCCGGCTGCTACGGGTCAGCTGTCCACTGCTTAGAAACGCAGAGAAGGGAGGAAAAACAGCAACAGGGGTTGCTTGAGAAGCTGGGGAAGGGGCGCGCTGGAGGTGACTCCCCAGCTCACCTCGCTGAACCCCGGCCAGGTTGGGAAGAGGCCGGCGATCCGGGACTGTCCCCTCCGTGCAAGGCAGGAGCGGATTCCACTCCTCATTTGCTTTGTGCAGAGGTGAGGGGAGAGGGAGAGTTAAAAAACCCCGAACCCTCCAGCCCTGCCTTTGGGGAAGCGGGAGGCTACTTCAGACAAAACTGTTATCCATTAACATCCAATTATCACTTGGTCCAAGCCATTAATTATAAATCAGCCTCCTAATTGGGATAATTAGCTCGCTGCTACTTAATGTAGTATGACTGATGCGTTTGGAAAGAAGGTAATCAGTTCATTTGTTTAGTGTTAGGCGAACAAATCCAACTCTCACGGTTTAATTTCAGCCTTAAGCCCACTCCCCTCCTCCCCGACCCCATCAGCATTAAAAGCTCCTTGCAGCCCCATTGATTAATTGGGAATCACGGTGGGGCCAGGCACACGCATCTCCGCAGTGTTTTCGGGAGGGCAGCCCCCGGGCCGGGGATGCGACCGGGCCAGCCGCTTCCCGGGCCCCCGGGGGGAATTGCTGGGATTTAGGAAGGGGGTTAATTACAAGGGACGGGTTTGAACCCGAGCGCGACCCACAGGTGCGATCTCTGAGGAGGAATAAAGGGGCTCTGCTCTCCCCATCCCCGCATCGCTTATAGAAACCAGTCTGGGGAGCGCGAAAGAACTTTCCTTTCTCCTTTTTCTTGTATTCCTTCTCCTTTCTCCCCCTTTCCCCTGGATGTCTCATTAATGCCGAATGCTCTGCGAGCCGCCGATAGCTGCGGGACATTATTAGATATTTATTACTGTCATTTACATAGAAAACTTGAGCTAACCAAGTGGAACTGGAGGGGGCCGCCGGAGGGGACGGGATGGGGCGGAGCGGGGCGATTTCTTTTCTTCCCTGCGCTAGAACCGGAGCCGGAACGCAGCAGGAGCACGGCCCGCTGGAGCGGAGGGTGCGGGGAGAACTCCGCAGAGCCTCCTTTGCTCCCATCGGGGACGGAGGGTTTGGGGCGAGCCCTGTCCGAGTCCCAGGTTTCGGTGCCGCTTCGCTCCGCCAGCGTTTCGTTTCGAAAGTGATCGGAAGGCGCTCGGTGCACGCATCCCACCAGGAAACGGGGCACGGTCCCCACTCCGTCCTTCCTGCTGCCGCACCCGCCTAGACGACCCTCGGGGAACCAAGGACCCGGCTCGGGATGCGCCGACCCCAGCTCCTGGCTGAAGTCCTCACCAGGAAGTGAACGAAAAGAGCAACCGGAGGAAGCCACGGGCAGCGGGGACCTCAGGGCTCCGCGCGGAGCGTTTCTTGCTCCTTCCCACAAAAAGGGGCAACCACTGCAGGTCCCGCAGTAAAATCCCATTTTCCTCGAAGGCGAAACTTCAAGGGCCCTGCTTTGGGCAGGAGGAGCCCGTGTCCTGTCCTCCCCCCACTGCGGGACCCCCATCCCGGGGAGGTCACTCTCGCCCCCTCCTTGCCCTCTGCAAAGGGGACGGGTCCCCGATGCCCCGGGCAGCGGCACCCAGGGGGGACACGGACTTTTTTCCGCTCAAGTGCTGACTGCAGAGGAGCCCCCCCCTTTCCTATCTGTTATCCCATGGCCCGAGGGGCGACTCTGGCGGAGATGTATGATATCTCTTGAGGTAAAAATATGCATGCTGATCCCCATTTGGTTAGCCCTATAATGGAGGTGTAAATAGGTTTCGACTGGGAAGCCCTTAATTTATCAACCAAGCCTGACAGCGCAGGTCCGGGATTTATATACCTCTTGAAGAGAGAGAGCAGGGAGAGGGGCGGCACAGATTGGCCCTCGCAGCTCCTTGCAGGCGAGTCCCAGTCCGTTTTACCGTCTAACCGCGCAAAGGGCTGGTGTAGGAGTGCGTAATTTTTCCCTCGAAAGGCTTCGCAGCGCTGCCAGGGTCTCGCCCTCTCTCGCCGCCCCTTCCGCGCCCAACTTCGGGCAGCACCAGAAAGAATAAACAACCCCCGAGCCATCCCTAAGCGGGTCCATCGCCCGCCCCACCCCGTCGCTCCCACCCTCCGGCAAGCGCTCACCGGGCTGCGCGGCTTATTAAAACATCATTATGAAAATCGCGGGGACAAAGTCGCACGCTTCCCCTCTTCGGCGCCCGGAGGGATGTGCGTCCCCCACCTTCCTTCTAGCCTGGTTGCACCCCTCTTTTCCCATGCCTAAAGCCACACCGGAGTGTGTGGTTAGGAGTGAGCGAGGCCCTGGGCTGGGAGCGGGGGCTTTACCTTTTTGGCTTTGTAAAAGTGTAAAGTACTCCACATAAAGCAAAAATAAAGAGAACAGGAAGGGATAGGACTTGCGCTGGAGCCCGGGTTTCCCCCCTCCGCGGTGCGCGCATCCCCGCCGGCGGCTCCCCCCCCCTGCCTTCACCCCCCCCCCTACCCCCCCCCCTCCCCCCCCCCCCCCCACCCCCCCCGGCCCCCCCTCCCCGCGGCCCGGGCGGGGT
>WYDI02002374.1:0-14579 GCA_009867235.2 Psittacus erithacus
CTGTGGCTGCCCCATCCCTGGCAGTGTTCAAGGCCAGGTTGGACGCAGGGGCTTGGAGCAAGCTGCTCTAGTGGAAGCTGTCCCTGCCTGTGGCAGAGGATTGGAACTGGATGAGTTTTAATGTCTCTTCCAATACAAACCAGGCTGTGACACTAGAAAAAGCAAGGCAGGGAGTAGAAACCACCACCTTGCTCAGCAAGGCTAAGCACTCCAGGTTGGTCACCCAGCAAAATAACCCCTTCATCTCTTTGATACAGCTTGCTCTCCTAAGGGCTGTTTTGTAGAGAGGCTTTTGTGCTGATAAGATGCGCAGGCGAGAGCAACTGGGCTCATTGAGCGCAATACAGAAACAGCAGGAGGTGGCCGAGCAGCAAAAGAAATATGGGAAAATGGAAAAAGGCAGCAGGTCCTGAAAATCTGAAGTCCTTTAGCCTGATGAGAAGAGGATTTCACAAACAGCAGCTATGAAATTGGTCAAAATCATAAGCACGTGAAAGGAGAACCTGCTGCCAGAAGACACCTGCCACCACATGCACAGTTACAAATCTCTGCTCCCCAAAGGAAACAGGAGTCTTACATTGCAAGGATTCGATCATGTTTCCAAAATGAAATACAGCTGCTAATAAATGAAAGCCCAATTACCCATGAAGCACAGAGCTGTTCCATGATATAAAGTCAGACTTCCAGAGAAGTGGTAAATGCTTCATCCCTGGCAGTGTAAAAGGCCAGGCTGGACACAGCTTTGGGTGACACGGCCTAGGATGAGTCATCCCTGCCCATGGAAGAGGGTTGGAACTGGGTGATCCTAAGGTCCTTTCCAACCCAAACCATTCTATGATAGTAGCTGCTAAGGACAAATCCTTGCTTTGAGTAGGGAATATTCTTCAAAAGCAGCCAGGGACTCGTTTCTGCTGGGTGCTGTCAAGAGTTTTGGGGTGGATTAGGCAGAATCCCTGATTTTTTTCCTCATTCCACTCCAGTCAGATCCTGGACCGCTGCAGATACATTTTTCAAGGAAGTTTAAAATCAGATCTAACTAAAAGGTGGAATTACAACTTCCTTGCCCTGGTTACCCCCTCAGTTGACAGGCTGCATATTCACTACCAGCACTGAGATGGACCAGTCAAGCACTGTTATCTGACGCAGGCACAGCAGTAGGACTCGGATGGGGTGGGAGAAATCCAGGTATACTTAAGTAGGGAATGAGGCTGTGCAAGAACCCTTCATCTTCTGATTTTGAGATGTTGAACAGAGTCAAAATCCTGCCACACTTCATCCTATTCAAAACAAAGCAAGTTGGAAGGAGGAGGAGAGGTTATTTGATTGTTTTAGTGATTTTTCCCCCAAAACACAACCATAACTGGTATTTTCCAGCCAAAAGTTCTTCTGAGATTAAAAATCAAGTAATGACAATATTTTTTTTTTAAATTAAAGCTCAAATCTTGCAGGTTTTATATTTAAAAATACCCCTTTCATACAAATTCCACAGAAAAGAGCATTTTTTGCTAGTCCTCAAAATAACTGAGAAGAAAAGACTAAGGCATTTAGGCAAAAAGAGTGTGGCTGGCTCAAAAGGAGCTGAATAATGATGAGTGCTCCTAACCCCAGGCTGGCTGGCAAGGCCTGGCTTCCCCCAGCTCAGATGCTAACTATAGTCACTCATTATAATTCAGCACTGGCTCAGCACAGACAATACACACACTCTGCAGTGTAAAAAAGGAAGGGAAGGCACTTTTCCTGCCTCAGTGGATTTATATTCTAAGGGTCATCAATCTCATCCTGACACCCAGTACACGTGGCAATCAGCAGGTGGATCACTGTCCAAGCACTGCATCCTTTTCACCTTTCTTACACTAAAGAGTACACAGTTATATTTAGTGACTCTCATCTGAAAACAAAGCTGGTCAAAACATTTTGAATCCAAACTTTCCCAACCAAAATGAGAGAGGAATCAAAAAGCCCCAACATTCCATGGTAACCTCTCCTGGATTTCAAATCACTCTACTTGAAAAGCAGCTTTGAAGAAGATAGTTTTCAAAGGACGTTCGGAGCTAACAGACCACAGCTTATGAGGAACCAGCAGAGACTGAACCACTGGTAAAGAGATACTGGTTTTAATGTGATTGCCCCAAAAGCAGAGATAGGAATCTCTGTTTAGGGCTGCCACCAGGCACTCCAAAACTTGGGAGATCTAGTTGCAAATGTATCTTAATTTGCTAGGACAGGATCAGGTAAATGGAATGAAACTTTGCACTGCCATAGATAGGGTAGTGACTTTTTTGTGCCCATCCCATGCCATGCAATACAGCAGCCTTGTATCCTATTGATACCCACCCTGCTTGATCAAGTCCTGTATGGTAGCTAGCAACTTTAGTGACTTGCTTCACTTTGCAGCCACAGCTTCTCTGGGCAACTTGTGACAATGTCTCACCACCCTCACAGGGAAGAATTTCATCCTAATGCCTAATCTTAGTCTCCCTTCTGTCAGTTTAAAGCTACTTCCCCTTGTCCTGTCACTACAGGCCTTTGTCAAAAGCCCCTCTCCAGGTTTCTTGTAGGGTCCCTTTAGGTATTGGAAAACTGTTATAAGGTCTCCCCTGAGCCGTCTCTTCCTCAGGCTGACCACTGTGCCCAGAGCAAGGGAAGGTGGCCTCTAAAGGTCCCTGCACCAAGTATACACAGAGGATGAGCCTTCTTTTCACCTGAGGGTAACAAGAAAAATCCTCCAACTCACCAAGCACACTGCAAGTAGCGTGCAAATGACAGCACTATGCATCAGAATATGAATTATGTAAAGTTACTCACGCAGACACACAGGGGAGGATCCAGCTTCTCCCAGTTGTGGCAGACACCAGCTCTTCAGTGTGTTCTTCCAAACTCCCTGAAATCCCCAAAGGAAGGGATATGCAAGGCCAGAGAGAGTATCTCACCCTTGCCTCCCTTTGCATGAGAACTACAGTGTTCAAGGCCAGGTTGGACAGAGCCTTGGGTGACATGGTCTAGTGTGAGGTGTCCCTGCCCATGGCAGGGAGTTGCAACTGGATGACCTTAAGGTTCCTTTCCAAATTAAACCATTCTGTGATTCTCTCAGCAAAGACAGCCTGAAGCAAGCATATGATACAGAATAGAAGCTGGATCTTCTGCTTCCTGACTTCAGTTTCACAACCCTGTGACACTGTTTGCTTTGGTGGTGTCACTTCTGGCTTATGAGAGAGGAGGAAAATCAGGTCCCCGGTGTGCAGCTCAGGCACCACACTCAAAGTGTTTTCCTGTAAAGTGGCTCTCAGAAAGTAACCAGAGCCAAAAGTGATTTTATAAGCTTAGAAGAAACTGTCTCGAGCGAGACACCACGGCGTGAGTTGCGAAAGGCACAAAACACCACATCTACCCTTTGCCCTAGGCTTGCTGTAGCAATCTCTGACTGCTGACATCTGCTAATTTTAGCAGACTTTCTGTTTTTAAACCAGAAAAAATTCAAGTCTTTACAACAAATAAAGCTGAGTAAACAAGCAAAGCATCCTGGCAAGAAACCCTGCTTTCCATGCCCATTAAACCTAAATCCTTTTCACATCTTCTCTAGCAGCTGCAAGGATCCTTATCAAAGTTTCTGGGATGCCTGTGGGCTAGCTGCACAGCAAGTAACAGAAGCCTCTAAGGATGCTTATGTCTTTCCTTGCAGAGAGAAAGACAGAGATTAGATTTGTCAAATGGGGATAAGAAGTTAACGGGGCCGATAAGGTTAGACATGCCAAGCAATTCAGCAAACAATTCTGGCAAGAACGATTAGATCTAGGCTAACTAAGTATGATAAATGCTGACTTTAACCCAATTACTCACAATGATTTTAAAGGTCTGGGAAGAGCTGAGCACTACAGCACTGTAATCGATGAGCACACATGAAAGTGGGCAGGCACCCTTCCTCACCCCATCAGAAACAGAAACTCAAGTTGAACTCATTGTGAAAAGAAAGATCTCTGGATTTCTCTAAATTCTGGTTCTAGACAGGTCTTTGTAGCAGGGAAATCAAGATCAGTTCCCAAAACTACATACATACGTATTTTCTATTTCATAAAGATAGCTTTCCTCAAAGCATTTCATGGTCTTAATGGAAGTTAGAAGACAATGGACACATACACTCGGTTTCTGCTCTTTCTGAAGAAAGGCTTTTCCCCCTACAAATAACATCAGCTGGAACAGTTCCTCTGACCTACAAGCCGAAGTCCCCAAGGTCATTTTCTACTCAAGCTGGTGCCTCCATCACTGTGTAAGAGGCCTGCACCATCCCCGTGTGAGAATGCAAGTGACATGAGTCAGAGGCCAGCCCAAGGTCTGGGTCTCGCTCAAGTCATACAGGCTTAACACAAAGATCAAGGGGTTTGTGAAGCCAAGACCATTTCCATCATATTTATAAGACACTAGACAGGAAAAATATCCTGGTCTCTTAGCTGCATATCACCACATGACATTTAATAATACCAAGGACAACAACTGTAGGTTAGGCCAGAGAGTTTCTCAGTCAGCTTGGCTTTGATGTACATGACTTCAATAATAAAATCATTTGCTGTTCATCTTTTCATGCTGAGGCCTTATCCAGAAGGAATATTGGCTCCTCTTTCTGTTTTTTTTTCCAAAGCATCTTTCATTTCTGTCATGAAACATATAAAACTAGGGGGGGGGGTATCATCTAATTTAATTTGTGGTCCTGGCTTGTCATAGCACTAAAGTATTTCTTCAGTATTTTGTTAAAGAACATACATCCATTCACACGCGCGTCAACAAATGATTTTGGACAGAGAAGTTTTAGGGGAAATTACTTGGAGACATTCAAAAGGAATTAATACTGTTTTATTATTAGGACTTGTAGAACATAAATACAGCTCCAAGTCATTTCTTCTTTCTAGTCTGCACACTAGAAAAAGCCTTGAAGTTGCTGCAAACTGGCAAACTCCAGACCCAAGGGTTATTCTGTAGAAAACAGGAGAAAACTGTTCTTATTGCAAGCATCCACAGTTACAGTGTTCTTGTATTACGCTGGATGTCTACAACAGAGCTGAACATAAACAGGATGCGCCAGCATGGGCTGTGCTGAACCAGCAAATTAAATACAAAAGATAAATGAAAGAATTTTATTCAAGACTGTGCTTTCGCTCACAGCCCCAGGATCACAGTGTCTTATGAGCTATTTGCAGTGATTTTATGAGACAGGGACAGTCTAGATACTATAGAGAGCTGCTCAGAAATCCATGCGCTTCCACTCATGCTGGACCCTGCATGGTGCAACTGAGCTCCACATGCTTGGTTTATGTGTAACAGGGTAGCCTGGCTGATGAGGCTCTCAGAGGCAGCTCTTTATTAGAAGCAGCACAGCCCTATGCTTTTTAAGTCTGTATGACCTCCAGGCTAAGTAAGCAGTATGCTCCTTAGTGTGTGCAGACACAGAGATTCAATTCAGGATGAACAATACAAGGTAAGAACGTCACAGAATAACAAAATGGTTTGGGTTGGAAGGGACCTTAAAGCTCACCCAGTTCCAGTCCCCTGCCATAGTCAGCGACACCTTCCACTAGAGCAGGTTGCTCCGAGCCCCATCCAACCTGATAGAGTTGGATCCAACTTAAGAACCTTATGACCTGTATTTTTTTTCCTAAAGGGTTTGTTTAAGGAAGTTTGGCTGCAAGCAGGTGAGGGAAGGAGAACTTTGGATGGATGACATTAGTTGATTTAGAAGTCCCTGTATTTTGATGGCTTCACGGTCAGAAATTCACCTGCCACCTGGCTGCTGGGCACAACTGATAGACCAAGAAAAGGGGTAATACATGTGAAACAGCAATAGCTAAAAGAATTAGCTAAGAATGAACTATTCAGATACACAAGTAATTCATTATTTACAGGAAGAGGGGTGGGGGTTAAAAATGGTGTGGGAAAGAAACCACGTGAAGTGATGAGTCAGCAAGTAATCAGTTAAAACATCTAGCTTTAGCCGTTGAACACTGGCCCTCTGGAAATTCTTTTTGGAGCAGAGCCTAACACTCCCCAGCTGCTCCTTTCTACCCTAAGCTCCAGGGCACCAACTTTAACCAACAAGACCAGGGCAGACACTGAAAGACTAAACACTCCCTACTGTGAAAAACAAGCCAAACGAGGCACACAGCTACTCCTGGCTGCTTCTTCATTCCCTAATTCACCCTGTGACATGAACACGGCTTGTGCTCGCTGGGAATCAGTGTGGCACCACAATGATTTCTGTTCTTTAAACAAAGCTCTGCTGGGCCTCAGTGACTGGATGCTCGGAGAAGCAGGTGGACTAATTTTGCTTGGCAAGGATTCAGAGCTGGCAGTACCTCAAGGGATCACAAACCCAAGCAATGTGCAAGGGTTTAATGATGCTCAGGCCGAGGCAAATTAGGAAGGCCCCAGAGTGGTGTGAATTGAGAATTCCATGTTAGGAAGCAGATGTGTGAAGGGCTCTCCTGCTAGGGCAGGTCTATTTACCAATGCAGGCAAATACTCACAGAATCCCACACTGGTTTGGGTTGGAAGGGACCTTAAAGCTCATCCAGTTCCAATCCCCTGCCATGGGCAGGGACACCTTCCACCAGAGCAGCTTGCTCCAAGCCCCTGTGTCCAACCTGGCCTTGAGCACTGCCAGGGATGGGGCAGCCACAGCTTCTCTGGGCACCCTGTGCCAGCGCCTCAGCACCTCATAGAAGAGAATTTCTTCCTAATATCTTTTCTCAATCTCCCCTCTGTCAGGTTAAAGCCATTTCCCCTTTTTCTATCACTACATGCCCTTGTAAAAAACCCCTCTCCAGATTTCTTGTAGCACCCTTTAGGCACCACAAACTACACTGGAAACTGCTCTAAGGTCTCCCCTGAGCATTCTCTTCTCCAGGCTGAACAACCCAAACTCTTTTGATCTGTCTTCATGGGAGAGGTGCTCCAGCACTCTGAGCATCTCTGTAACCTGCTCTGGACTCATTTGAACAGGTCCACAGCATGGGCATGGAGTCAGCCTAACTTAAAACTTTAAATAAAGCTGATCCCCACCAAAGTGTTGCATTCATCCATACAGCCAGAAGAAGGAATAAAGAGAACAGTCTCCAAAGAAATTAACCCTGCTGATTGTCAATTACAGCATTTGATGACTTTGCTGAACAAGTGGCTAAACACCACTCTCTTGGCCTTGATTTCCCTCACAAGGTATAGCATTTGTTTGCCCCCTGACTTCAATCTTTGCTAATAGTCATTCCTGCTACATGAATTGCACCCATAGGAGGAAGCAATTTCAGGACTCAGGCTGTTTGGCTCTTTTCAATGTGCAATGTGTTTTGCTGAACTCCCAAAGAGTAGCTTTGGGCTCCTTTGAAAGAAATTGTAACTACAGCAGCCTCAAACAGAGCAGGAGAGATCTGTGTTCTGCAAGAGCCAGTTTGCAGTACCATGCAATGCCTCAATACCACAGGATTTCCCTTTCCTGCACTTAGTTTTCACTGATCTGCATTAGTAAATGGTGCTTACTTTAGTGCAGAGGAAGAGCCCGGTGGTTTGTGAGGAAGAGTGGATCCTGTGAGACACCTTGCTTCAAGCCTTTCTTTACACAGATTGCTTGAGTTATTTGGATAAGCCACCTCTCTGGGCTTCTTCCCTTCCCTGCTGCAAGCAGGCTTCCACATCCTACCAAGTGTTGCATGGCTAAACCCAAAACCAGGGTGGGCAAAGGAGGGTGGAAAAAGATGGAGGCTGTCCAAGCTGAACCTGACGGAAGAGCTCTCACACATAGGAACATATGTTACCAGTGGTGTCTCCCATCATTGACTCCTTGGTTGGTCAGATTTCTTCCAGAATACCAGAACCACTGGCAGTAAAGGCATGTGAAAGCACAACTACCACAGAGTGGAACCCCCAAACTTCCTCACTGTAAGGTACGTTAGCACAAGCATTGCCTTGCTCCAGCTGATGCCGCTGACTTTCAAACCTTTCTACTAATGCTTTTCCATCACTCGAGTGATGATGAAAAATGCTTTTCACAGAACATAAGTATTTAGCTATGAAATTTATCTCCTGGCTTATGCAATATACTGATGTCTGCTTTGGCCTGGGCAGAAGAGAAACAGAAGAGAACACCAGGGGTAAAAACTGCAGGGAAAAGGAAATCCCAAAACCTTTATTATGCACCACATAAGAGTAGCACCTCCATGCTACCTGCTGGGCTCCTGAACTGTGAGATCCCCAGAAAAGCTAATGGCAGAGCAAGGCACAGCAAGGAGGTAAGACCAAACAAATGTAGTATTTGATGGGTGAGAGGCTAGACAGAGACATGGACACAGATACCTCCCTTAAGAACCCACCATATCTAGTGCTGAAATAGAAAGTTTGTTCTCCATCCCACGCACTGTGGAAAACATCCAGACTAGCAGAGGAGCAGATGCCACTACTGCATTTTGACTTCGCTCCCTAATTGGGAGGGGAAAACAAAAGAGAAACAACCAGAAAACACCTCAACACCCCAAAAGAGACAAATCACAGTGGAAGAGCATTGAAGAAGACATTGGCAGGAAAGTCAGAGGAACTCCATTTGTGAGGATTCCTTGAAAGCACCAATCCCTGAAAACCAGGCTGAGATACTGCTGCTTATTTAAAAACTAGTGAAGAATACCTTTGATATATTCCTTTCTCAGAGGATTAGAACCATTTACTTCTCATTCCACATGAAGATTTACAGCAGGCATTAATTCCCTGCAGTACTCCAGAAAGGATGGACATGAAAACTACTCAGGACTGCTGTTGGGCTAACATTTACTTTAATTTTCTGGTGACACATAGAAGTGTTTGAAAATAATAAAGGTTGTCAAAATATTTTCCATAATAAACTCCTACACGCAGCACATTTACAAGACCAGCACAGTCTCCTACCCAGCTGGTACACCAGCAGCTACCAAGGGATTCTCTTATTACTAAGATGCCATCTCAGCTTGGATGGGAGCTCGTCTTGTCACTACAGGCTGAAGCATTCCCTCTCCCTGTCATTATGTTGTTCACTCTCTCAGTATTCGCACAAGTGGTGACATTTAAACTGAAAGGGGGTAGATTCGGATCAGATATTAGGCAAAAGCTCTTCCCTGTGAGGGTGCTGAGGCACTGGCACAGGGTGCCCAGAGAAGCTGTGGCTGCCCCATCCCTGGCAGTGCTCAAGGCCAGGTTGGACACAGGGGCTTGGAGCAAGCTGCTCTAGTGGAAGGTGTCCCTGATCGTGGCAGGGGTTGGAGCTGGATGAGCTTTAAGGCCCCTTCCAACCCAAACTAGTGTGGGATTCTGTGATTTGGGTAGTGGAGGATTTCTCACATAAAGGTAACTACTTATCCCAAAGGTATCAACTACCCTAAAACAATGGCAGGGGAAAGCAGCATAGCTCTGTAACACATAATGCCTCCAGGCAGGCTGGGAGGACAAAAGCATGTCACAACTCCCCTTCTTTACTTCACATTGCCACAGGTATGTATGCAGGACACAAGGGTATGGTGAATTTCCATTTCTGCTGAATATTAGTGGAAAGACAGACAAACAAATTTAAGTTGTACGCTCAATTTGAGAATGGCAAATTCATTCCTACCAGCCTTGCTACACTTCTCATCCCTGGCTTGGGATACAAGCTCTAGAAACAGAGATCCTGAGGCTCTTTATTTCAGACCTTCATTTAACACCCTAGTAAAGCTTCTTCTCCCTCCCCTTTTCTTTTTAATTGGAGATATAAAGAGAGAAACAAACAAAAAAGCTCTCAAAACCCCACAACAGGGTGAGGCGTCCGTGCTCTGTGCCATAATAACACTCACTAATTAAAACACAAAGCAGCCAGGGCTGCAGGATTAATGGACATGGTTTCCTCTTTTCAAGTCTCGCCCGCTGACAGATCGCCTCATTCCTTTTCCTTACTCTTGAACCTCTCAGGGTAAAAAAAAAATAGAGATCCAGTTTGCTTATCTTACAGTGTGGGGTTGCCATGGAAACCGCATCCCCCTGTGAGATGCTCTGTCATAACATTTCAGCGCTGTATGGAAGGCTTAAAGACACAGCATCCTCTGCTCTGAGGGCTTCCGAGCCAGCCGGATCCTTCACAGATGAGCAGCTGTCAAGTCAAACCTAGTGAATGTCTGAAGCTGGGAGAGATAGAGAAGTAACAGTGGGAATATCCAGTTGCCCAGTTCTTGGCAAAACTCTGTTTCTTGCATTGGCAATTAATATTGACCAACAAATGTGGTGCAGGACACATTTTGCTGGTTGGAGAACCTGCCTCCTAGCAGCTTGTTGAAAGAAAGAGTGCTGGCACCAAAACATAACCCCATCACTCTACAACGGGGCAGCACAAAGCACCTCTTCAGTCAGGGTTTTATGTCAGATTAGTCTTCGAGACCTTTTTTCTCAGTCCTTTCATAAGAAAGGAGGGGAAAAGTAGCAAGCACAATAATTGCCCATAATGGGAACAGGCCTCCTATAGCCTGCTCCTTAATTACAGGGATGGCTTCCAGGCTGTAATCACTAGGGGTCCAGATGGAAGTTCTCCAGGCTCTTTGAGGGACAGAATGTGTCAGTTATTAATTAAACATATGAGGCAATTAGCCTCAAAACTTGGTAGTAAATCACTACAGCTGTGTTACTTTCCCTCTTTCCTTTGGTGAGTGCAAGTCAAATGCACAGTGTTTCCCAGGGGGGTCACAAGGACCACTGCCAAAAAGCATTCCCAAACAAGACCTTTGTTGTTGGGTGGGAAAAAGTATCTGCAGAGAGCTTGTTTTCAGAAGTCAGCTACTTCCCAGTCACATCCCTCACAAGAGATGATGGATTCTGCCTATGGTAGCTATTCACTGCTCAAGCTGTCTGGTGTGTGAAGCAGCTGAATTCTCTCTACCACCCCAAACAGCAGCCTGAAGTTGTTCTGGTACAGCAGGAGGAGAAAACCATTCCTGTGGTTAAGCATGGCCCATATTCCAGCATCAGCTGTCAAGTGTAATTCATTGTTCTGGAGCTTGTCAAGACTTCTATCTCAGTAGACTCCAGCACGTGTTAGGATCCTGTTAGTGGTTGGTCACACATTTGAAAACAAGATGCTGTGTTGCATTCTTTGTCTATTTCCAAGTTCAGAAACGAGGCCAAAACTACCATGGGTGTTAAAACCCAGTTAGTGATTTATTCCAGTTCTTGTATTCCCAGACAAAACGTCTCTCAGTCACATCAAGACAGCCTGACGTCAATGCATTGTTCGTTTGCATTTCACTCCATGGTTCAGTGCCACAGTTGGAGATTCTATCATCTACAAAACACTCAGTTTGCTTCCCTACCCTTTTCTCACATGTAGCTGACGAATGATGCAATAACTCATTATTGACAATAGTAAGAACTGAGTGGTGACCTCACCCCTGTTTTACTCCAACACTGAAAGCACTTTGACCCCTTCCTTAGACATTTTAGCATGTTTGGAGAATACACTTTGAGAAAACATAGGAACACTGGAGAAGAACAACACATGGAGCCTGTAATCAAGTGCTGTAAGCTCCCGCTGGTACTTGCCACAACACTGCAAGAGGAGTCTAGGAGGCTCCTTTGCAATCAGCAGCCACAGAATGCTCAAGAAGAATCAGATATGTTGGGCTTCATGCAGTAAGTGATGATTCATTGCACAGCTCCAGGAACACAGCAGCCTGAAGGATACCCAAGCTCACAGAAGGTTGTGCAAGTCAGAGGAGAACACACATCTCCTCTTGTCATGGAAGAGGACAGAGTCGATAGTACACCAGGTAGCTATTTACCCTTTGGAGAGGTGAATTTAACAAGGCAACAGGTCATTGATGTGTAGAATAGTCGCACCCTGTGTGCAGGCAGCCCTCATTTATATTTCCCTCTTTTGCTTAACAGGCCAGATTTGAACAAAAAGTGACCTTCTACACCAAACCAGACTGCTATGTCGAGCTTTTCATGATAAAAACTGGATGTAGTTCATCATGTTCACCCCATCCCTGTAACTGTAACACAATTGACTGCTATGTAAGCAGAGAGACATTTAACGTGAAAGTTTTGCAGATTTTCTTAAAGGAATTCTATCAAATTCAAACTAAATGTTTCTGAAAATAAAACCTTTCAGACTGTTTGCAGACAGCAAACAGAAAACAAAAGTCACCATCTTTGACCAAAAAAGTTTGACCTGTCTAAAGCTTAGTTGAATGACGACTAAATGGACTTTCAATGTCACTAAAGCTTTATGCTCAGAAACAGGCAGATAAACCTCAATATATGCAGCTCCACACATCATATCTTTAATAGGACTTCTAATAGGAGAATCTCCTTATTCATTGGTTCGGAACAAACTTCTCACTTCTCTGCATAGCCTGTGCCATTCTCAGTGTTGATTTGATAGCATTTCTTCAGCATCCCAAACTAAGGCAAAAATCCCAGGAACTAAGTCACTTGCTATCATGCCCATCCAGAAAGGGGCAAGAACGAACTTTCAGCAGGCACCAGTTATAAGCTGGGTTTCTAATTGGGGTGTAGAAAGTCAGCCATTGTACAGCCCTGCCCTGCATAGTCAGAATGTTACAGCTGCGGTGGCAGTTCCATTTTCCATAGCCAAAAAGGATTTAACATTAAACTTAAAAAGAAATTGAAGTAGTTCAACCACAGTAGTACATTTAAACCTTGAGGGTCTTTGACATTCATGAAAGCAGGGAGGTTGGGTAACCTTCTGTATACTGAACAAGAGCATCAAAAACAAGCATCAAAACCAACCTAAACATCAAAAGAATAATCTCTAATTAAATATGCTGGGGATTTTGTCAGCCTATTACCAGGGTCTTGATGATCTTTTCTGATTTCCCAGGGCTCAGGCAGGAATAACAACATTAAATATTCTGTGTGTACTTGGAAGAAAAGAAATGAGGAAGAAATGATATAAATAACCTCAAATTACTCCTAAGATTGTGCACCTTGTGCTCACAAAAAGGTAGAACTTGGACAACTCAGAACATATTGTCACTGCCAAACAATTTCACTGTGGCCAAGGAGCTTCTGTCTTCTGGAGGTGACAGGCAATATGCTACGTACACCACTTTGTGATGCACAGGCAGCCTGCTTTTGTCCTTCAGAGCTTCTTTCATGTTTGTTATAATGGTTCTGGACCTTTCTGCCTAATTGCACCCACTTCATCTGTGAAGAGAGATTTATAATGGAACATAATTTTGCGGGATTAACTTGGATGGTGTTAACATGGCCCATGCAGAAATGACAGCAAAAAAATTATATTAGCTGTTTCTCCTGCCAAAGAATAACAGAGAAGCTTATTACACAGGCAATCAAGCTCCCAAATTAGACCTGATTTTCACCCCACGCCACTTCACTGTTGTTAACGACAGGAAGCAGCAGCAAATATGAAGCAAAAAGCCCTCAGGAAACTAGCTGTCAGGTTTTTTTACTGAAGGGGGTGACCAAAGTCCTTGTTCAGGTGCAGATCTCAAAGGCAGAGACAGCTGAAATCAGAGCTGGAGAAATGATCTCCTGGCCAGGGTCCTTACTGAAAGATTCTCAGGGTACTTCTAGTTCTGCATGTCAAATTCACAAAGCTAGGAGAGCATCAGTCTTCTCCCTTCCTTCTCCCCTCCCAAAGATTTCTGTGTTATTGGCCTCAATTACAAACCTTTCACAATATTATCTTCTAAAACTATTATATAGCAAGGCTGGTTACCTCTGTTCACACTATGAATGGCCATTCCTATGGCTGAGTAGGACTGCTTTATAGAGAATACTGAATTATCCCAACATCTCCTGCTGCGACTAAACAAAGGCATTGCAGACAGAAAAGGCAAGGGAGAAACCCGCCCTTAGTTCAGCTCAAACACAGGACCACCTCAGTCATGTAATATACTCCTGGGTATGGCATGACCAGGCTGAGTACCTTGGCTGGAAAGCTCTCTGACATCCCTGCTGTTCACTTGCTAATAGAGCCTAGAAAAGGTTTTTATGGTAGCTGGCAGAAGCAATAATAGGAACTTGAGATATGTTCATGCTACCCTTGCTTCGCTGGCATTTGGTTTAATAGTGAACTTTCATAAACATCCAAGGTAAAACCTCCTCTTCATCAGGGAACACCCAGATTAGACCAAGACAACCACATGTAAGGATCAAAACCGTACCTGCTAATTTTGCTAAGGAGTACCTGCGACTCACCATTCTGTAAACCAGTGGGTCAGTCCATAGCACAGCATGAAGGGACTAGAACACCAACCATGACACATCCTGGTTGCCCTGGTCCTTTAGGTGCATTGTTGTGTAGTTATTACCACCTTCTCTCCACATGCAGTTGAATATTTTTACACAAATATATTAATAGGAATTTCCAGGTTTTAGGACTTTTGTGTTTTATCATCTGTAATATGCAAGTAATACTTACATCCCAGAACATATTGTTAAGAATTGAATCATACTTCACTATGAGTGCGGTGACAGAGGTTGCCCAGACAACTGTGGCTGCCCCATCCCTGGCAGTGCTCAAGGCCAGGTTGGACACAGGGGCTTGGAGCAAGCTGCTCTAGTGGAAG
>WYDI02002375.1:5308-17518 GCA_009867235.2 Psittacus erithacus
CTCTGGATGGCATTCCTTCCCTCCAGCGTATCAACCAAACCACACAGCTTGGTGTCATTGGCAAACTTGCTGAGGGCACACTCAATCCCACTGTCCATGTCACCCACAAAAATGTTGAACAAGACCAGTCTCAACACTGATCCTTGAGGGACACCACTCGTTACTGGTCTCCAGCTGGACACTGAGCCATTGGCCACAACTCTTTGCGTGCGGTCATCCAGCCAGTTCTTTATCCATCGAGTGGTCCGTCCATCAAATTGATGTCTCTCCAATTTAGAGACAAGGATGTCATGTGGGATAGCGTCGAACGCTTGGCAATTCTCCGCCCTCCTTTACATGCTTCTTCATGGACTATTGTGCCTTAAGATTAAGGAAGCAAGCTTGCAGGCGCCATACATACTGCAGAAATTCATGTTGCCTGCATTGAATGCTATGGTTTCTAAGTATCCAGTTATGGGTTGACTTCATCCATGTGACAGAGGTTACTGCCAGCACACCTCATTTTGAAAAAACCTACCATATTTTCTCCTTCTGACATCTGGGTTCATGCCATTTGCACAATAATATCCCACAAATTATTTCTCCTCTAAAATGGTAAGCAAAGGAGAAGCAATGTGCTGACAAGAGTTTAGTTCAGGAAAAGTTAAGGAAGAACGAACTATTGAACAGAAGTGGTTTGTCAAATGAGCAGTTTAAGGATGATACCTGCAGCTATCCAGAGGTGTGAACCCCATCTCATGCGTACTCAAGTAGACCAACTGAAGCTCCACTGCCATAACCTGCTACTGAATTCATGTAAGTAAGCTTTTATTGCAGAATTTATCTATTCCCAGTGTGAATCAAGGAAGCAAGTTTGGTCCAAGCACATATAAAACACCATAAAAACTACTGTTAGCATTGACTTGTATTGTTATGTATCTATCATATGGTCCCTGCACAAAGCCTTCTTCTTACAGACTCCTTGTTTAAGCAAGGGTTGTGTTACTGATAAGCACAACTTACCTCAAATCACATTTGTCAGGAACTGAGAAGAGAAGAAGCCCCAAAAATCTATAATGGCTCTATGGATTTGCAGGAACTTGGCCATATAGAATTATCTGCTGCATGTCTCACAAACTGTGATAAATGAGATTTTATCAGTCAAACAACATTTGTTTATTTGGCCTTCTCAGCTACAGTTATGAATTGCACCTCAACAGTTGCACCAGCGGCACAGCAATACTTTCTGATAGCTACTGTACCTACTCCTGTATGAGGAGATCTACAATTACAAAGCTTCTATCAAGAAATAGCACACAACACACACTTTCAGGCAGCAAAATTAAACATTCCAGGTCTGCCTGGCTCAAACCCAGACAGCTACAGCTTTGACTGTCACAAGAAACCATCTATTGTATATGCTGTGAACCAGTCAGTCCAGTTTTTAATGATCCAGACTGCACATCAGCTCTGACATCTGTCTTGAAATTAGAAACATCCTGGAAGTCTAACCAAAACTGTTGCAGATATTTCAAAACATCTTGTAAAGATACCTGAGTGAATACACACCTAGTAAATACTTAATGAATTAACTGGGATAGTGAAATGAACCACTATAGTGCTTCTTTAATGTCTTTATTCTAGGCAAGAATAACCCTAACTCCCATTCAATTTTATCTTTCTAGTTACTCATATTCAAAATCTTTCATTCCTGCCACAAAGCCCAGTTTATAATTTATATGCTGAAATATCTGTTATTGCATTTTTGACAGGAAAATACCCACTGCAGTTGCTGAAGGAAACAATCAGGCAGACTCAAAGATCATTTCATGGCAGTAAAAAGTAGTTATTGCTCCAGTCTTATTGCTTCTCACCTTAATTCACATGACTTTTATGACCTTTCTGTCTAAGCTTTTCAACACAGATATTAAAATACTTGGAAACCATCCTTGTTATTCATTTGACTTACCCTGCCCAGAGATTAAAGGGATATTTTTCTT
The DNA here is from genome assembly GCA_009867235.2 of Psittacus erithacus. NCBI lineage: Eukaryota > Metazoa > Chordata > Aves > Psittaciformes > Psittacidae > Psittacus > Psittacus erithacus. The sequence goes on from WYDI02002375.1 coordinate 7,288, forward strand.
TAACTGAATTCCATTGAGCTTTTCTCAGTCCCTTTTCATTTTCAACCCATCCTTTGTTATTATCAGTTAATTGAGTGAGATCTGCATCAACCTTTGGAAATGCACAAGTTCTAAAGTGATATGCTGAATTCACCTCCGATCAAGGGGAAGAGTGTCATTCAGCATATAAAAATTAAGTTAAAACTAACGCTTTATGCTCCCAATAGGCTGGGAGCTGGGCTGGGCTGCGCTGTTTAATGCCTAATCTGTAAAACAACTCAGCACGCATCACATTGGTCATGTCATATCGGTTACAAAGACCTGCAGAAGTCCGAAGCTAAGATATAAAGATAGGACAGTCATCATTTTCAGTAAACTTACTATTTTTCTAATTTGTAACAAGTCAGAATAATCCCATTTTGTAAACTGAAACTGGAGATTAAGAATTTGGGATAACTATACACTATCAAAGTCCTTCCTATTACAGGTGTTTGGGGAGATAACTAATTAACCAGACTCACACTCACAGAGTAATCTAGGAAAGTGTAATGGTAGGGACAGCACCTTCCAAGAAACAGGGAAGTCAGGTTGTGGCTCCCCCCTTTCAATAGTTTCTCCTTAAATTCCAATAACAGTTCCTTAGCAATTTTATCTGCTGCAGCTGGCTAGGAGAAGCAATAAATCAGTGGATCTTACTGCTGCTTTTGCCATACATCCTCCATACATCTTCTTTTGCAGTGAAAGGCTCTCAGGAAATTACCAGAACTTTGTACTCTTGGTATTCAGAGACAGAAATGTTTGCCATTATGGAGGAGTCACTACACTGGCTTGGGTTTACCTGTACATTTGCATAGCCTCACACACAACAATAACCGCATAATAGGTTCCAGGTTCAGGGTGAAGATGTGCTATTCATGTCTATGTTCCCCAAAAGAAATTATCTTTTCTCCAACAGGGTATCTCAGAAAAATCGCCTTCTCAGATAGTTAATGGCTGATATATCCATAATCAGTCCTCAAGTACAAAAAATTACTAAAGAAACCTTTTAAAAAGCCCTATATAACAATTTTTTTAAAAATATTTTTCCTTCTGTGTTTAAGATGGATACTTGTATTCCTTCTTCATTCACAATATTAGGGAATGGCATGCTGAGATGCCACAGAACCTGGGAACTGAATTATTCATCTATAAGCAGGAGCAAAATGCTGAAGAAAGTTGTTGACAGTTCCTGTAGGTAAGCTAGAATAAAATACATTCCCACAGAAAAAATCCTAGCAAAAAAGGATTACATTCCAGAACATGCACCAGTATAACTTCCAGCACAGAAGTGCAAGCTACAGCTGGCAACGTTTGATGTCCTCCACGGTTTCCAGCCACAATTCAAAACTTTATTCCATTGACTACAAGAGGTGGTGGTTTTTTTTTCTTCACTGTTATCTGATATTTTTCCTGCAGCTGTCACCAACTGACAAATATAATGCCTTACTAGGACGATGTATCCTCACTTAACTGTACTATTGATAATGCGTTTCAAAACTGTAAGAGCCTGTATATTTTAGCTTTAAGGAATAAATTTGTCACCTTGCAAAAGCTTCCTCACAGTGATGGATGTTTATTTTGATATTGGCCACTCCAGGGTGTCATATGCTTTTGTACAAATGTTTGAAACCAACCTAGGCACTACCTAATGATTAATATTCCCTGAGCTAATAAATATTTGCTGTTTGTTCTTTCATTCAGTGCAGCAGATATACTGCAGCCTGTTTCAACATCTTGTAACATTCACTCTACAAACTATGAACTCTTAATTTCAGCTCCTGAATTTATTTAAAAAAACCCCAATCCTACCCAAACCAAACCAAAACCCAAACCTCTTAAAATATTCAAGTACATATTGTGAGTGTATCTCTTAGAATTCAGTTGACAGACTGTGATCCTTTGCATAATGGATACAGTGGATATTTGGAATTATGCTTCACTCTTTTTTTACAAGGGTGGCAGTCCTGTGACTCCACAAAAGGATGCCTTCTTTGTATCTTAGTATTACATGAGCAAGAACCATCATCAGACCAGTTAAACATTATGCATGCAGTAAGAGACTTAGAAACTTCTTCACCAAGGTGCCTGCAGGTGCAGAACAGAATCACTGTTCCAGGTTCCCATCTGCCAGATCCATCTGGACCCTGATCCATCACACACTGCTTATCTGCATCTGGTACATGAGAACAGAACTGGAACAAATGTGAAGTACTAAACTGCAACTAAAGAAAGTGACAAGTGAGCCACCACAATTAAAGGATCATATACACTAACACACTGGTCTTATCTATTGACCCATCCATCCATCTATATATGAGGTGACATGGAGAGACAGGGTTGAGTGGTTTTTTGCACAGTGAAATACTGAACAAAATTTGTATTAATAGTAGTAGTTTAAACAATACTTTAAGTTGGCATAAACTGGTACTGTTGCCAAAAAGTGCGTCTGCCCTCTTCTTGCCCATTTTCTTGTTCCTGTCCTGGTGTTATCCCCTCCCTTGAACTACACAAGTATTTGTGAGGTTGCCTGATGAATCAGGATATGGAATATACCTGGATTAAAAATCTTCTGTTTCTTGTCAGATTAATTTCAACCTAATTAAATTCTGAATATAATTCAGACATAATTCATCACATGACAATGTAAATGCTTATACTGACCAAGGAAGCAAGAAACATGTAAGTAGGAGCAGGAAGAAGGATTGCTTCTTTTAGTGGCAGTTCTATCTTATTCTAGTTTAAAGTGATCACAATCTAACTACTACTGTGCTGTTTCAAAGCTCACCAAGATGATTTATGGAGACAGTGCCACCATGAGCAGTAGACCAGGTTGTCTCATCACCCTGACCATATTTCCCCATACCCTTTCTTGGGTAAGAGTTACTGAATACGCAGGCAAGGCTGATCAATTCACTGATCGCACTGAAAACTTTCTTAGGAGTCTGATCTTTGGCTGGATGACTGGGCTGAACTGACTGACTACCAGTTGCACAACCACACCAACACAAGAAATGAGGTGAGAGCCATAACAACCCCATGCAACGCTACAGGCTTGGGGAAGAGTGGTTGGAAAGATGCTTAGCAGAAAAGGGCGTGGGCATGCTGATTGATGGCCACTGAACATGAGGCATCAGCGTGTCAAGGCAGCCAAGAAAGCCAATAGCACCCTTGCTTGTATCAGAAATAGTGTGGCCAGAAGGACTAAGGAAGTGATTGTCCCCCTGTACTCAGTACTGGTGAGGCCACATGTTGAATACTGTGTTCAGTTCTGGGCCCCTCACTACAATAAAGATTCTGAGTTGCTGGAGTGTATCCAGAGAAGGGCAATGAAGCTGGTGAAGGGTCTGGAGAGTAAGTCCTGTAACAAGCGGCTGAGGCAACTGGGGTTGGTTAGCTTCCAGAAAAGGAGGCTGAGGGGACACCTTTTTGCTCTCTGCGCTTACCTGAAAGGTGGGGTTGGTCTCTCCTCCAAAATAACAAGCAATTGGATGAGAGCAATGGCCTCAAGTTGCTCCAGGGGAGGTTTAGAATGGGTATTAGGAAAATGTTCTTCATCTTCACTTGCTCTATCTTTCATGCCTGGCATTCACCTATAGCTTTACCAGAACTCACCATGCCACGTTATTCCTTAGAGTCCAGATATAGTTACCTGCATAGCAACAAATCATTTTGGCACAGATAATTTTTCATCTGGGAAACTGGTTAAAACAATACTGAGCAGCATTAGCTGCCTCTTTACCTGAGATCCCTCTACCTTTATGAATTCAGCTACAACCATAGCATTGCAGAGGTGCTCAAATAAGCTATTCAGTTGCTATTCAGTCAAGAACACAAGGCTGCTTGCAAGGACTTAGCATGGTGGCACAACCTCATACAGCTCTCTCAAATTCTCCATGAGGAAGGGATCAGGCTTAACTAAGGAAGGTTGTTGTCCCAAATGATGCAGAAGGACCAGAGGAACAGAGAACAGACAGGAAAAGTTAACTGGGGATAACGTCCTTCCCATGCATTGGCTCTCTGTCCTCTGAGCTCAGAGAAGGCCCCTGGTTTCCACAATCATCTCTGCTTTCTGCACACTGATGCTACAGCTTTGTCCCACTCTGCCTGAAATTCAGTCTATTTCCAGATTAGTTTTAATTAATATTTTATTCCATCAAGTAAATTTTTTCTATAAGGGACCTGGCTTCAGTTAGTGCCATACACTACTTTAAAACACTGCTGTATCGCCCCTGAGAGCAAAACTTGCCCTATTATGTTTTTGCTGCTGGACAGTTAGGGAGGGCCCATCCCACTGCTTTTCTTGGACCTGACCAAAGCATAACGAAATTACCCCTTAGCACTCTGGGAAGGAAAAAAGCCAAAGAATGCAAGTGAAGGAAAAAAAGTTATCAATTTTACAAAAGAAAATAAAAGTCTTAATAACACAGGAGTCATTGTTTAGTTGTAAATGAAGGTAGAAATTTTTATTTTTATTTAATGCTTTGTATTCCTAATGCATATACAATGGAGAAGTGTAGGATGTCAGTATCCCAACAGCAGAGGATGACAGCGATGGAAAGAGGGCACCACGAGAACTCACGGGTGAAGCGTCAATCCAGCGCCCGAGAGTGACGGGCAGCAATGATGAGGACACACGGCTCCAGAAGCACTGGACGCATTGCTCACACATGGCAAAGGCCGGGCCTCACCGGAATGCGGCGGTGAGGGACTGAGGGAGCGCCCCCGGGAAGGAGCGCAGGGAGCCCGGTCACGTCCAGCACTCTAACGCGCTCCTTCCTGCCTCGGCAGTCTCATTACGCGAGCGGCTACCCTCTCGCTCCTCCCGTCAGGCGGAGCCCCGGGGGTTTCTCATCAGGGGAGACCGCAGGCGGGGGAGAAACAACAGATCCTCTGCGAGAAAGCCTCTTGCCTTATCCTGGCAGAGTTCCCCCTGAGGGGCAGGTGACACTTCCCAGGAGAGCCTTCTTCCTCCTTCTCCTCGCCCTAGTGGCCCGGAAGAGAAGCCCTTCCTCTCCTCCTCCAACCCGTTTCCAGGTGGCAGCAGCCATCTCCGTACCTCCCTCTCCGCCGCCTCCCGCGGGTCTACTTCACCTGTAGCGCGCACACGGGGCGGGCAGAAGGCGAGCGCTTCCCCGCCTGCCCGTTTCCCTCTGCCCGCCCGCCCGGAGCACAGCAGCCGCTTCCTCCCGCTCCGCAGCCGCGGGGCTGCGGCCCTGACGTCGTTTCCTTCCAACATGGCGAGGGCAGGTTGTTGCTGCTGCCTCCGCCACTGCCGCCGCCGCCACTGCTGCCAGTGCTAATGGAGTCGGGAGCGGTCCTGGGGCGGCTCCGGGGCTGAGCACGTCGCGTGTGCTGTCCGCGATCACAGGCAGCAGAAGGAAGGAGAAGGCTTAGTCCTCCCTCAGCCGCGGGGGTTGGCTGTCGCCACCGCCCGGGCCCACCCCAGCCGCCCCCCGGGGGGAGCCGCGGACGGGGCGTTGGGAAGCCGCGGCCCTCCCTCTCAGGGAGCCCTTCCTCCGCGTCTGGCTGGGCCTGCCCCGGCTCCTCGCAGACCTCCCCCGGCGGGAGCGGCCGGTGCCCCGCTCTCCATTCCCCACCCCACCCCTCCTCCTCTCCCGGCTCGATCGCGCCCATGTATGAAGGGAAGAAGACGAAAAACATGTTCCTGACCCGGGCCTTGGAGAAGATCCTGGCCGACAAGGAGGTGAAGAAGGCGCATCACTCCCAGCTGCGCAAAGCCTGCGAGGTGGCCTTAGGTGAGGTGCATCCCGCCGCGGGAGGGGGCGGTCGGGGGGCGCTCCGGGCCCCCCCTCCTCTATTGCCTGGTGTGTGTTTGTGTTACGGGGGGGGGGGGGAGGTAAGGCAGGGAGGGGGTAGAGGCGCTTTGGAGCCTCTTTGGGGAGATGAGGCAGAGGGGGCTGAGGGAGGTGGGGCTGCAGGCTGAGCCGTGGCATGGGTTTGGGGATCGAGCGGAGGATCTGCTTAGTTGTGTGAGACTTGGGGCGGGTGCGCAGAGAGGCTGAGGCCTCTCGTCTTGCTGCGGAGCCCTATAGCAGTGCCCGTGCCCCTGGGCCGAGGGGAATGCGTCGCTCGTCGCCAAGCGCGGACCTTCCGCGCGCTACCCCTTGCTGACAGCGGTGGCGAGGGCGCTGCGGCGCCCGGCGGGCTCTTCTCCCCGCTCGCAGGATGAATAGGCAGAGACGAAGAGCCGAGCCGAGCTGAGCTGACCTGGAAGCAGACGGCCGGCGGGGAGGGAGCAGGTGACGGGCAGCGGTAAGGGAGGAGGGACGGGATTGGTGGACAGCGAGAAACAATGATACCAGGCCACGTTTGGGGCTGCTGGCCCTTCGGGGCCGGGACGCTCCCCTCTGGGAAGGAGGCTAGAGGGAGAGGGTGGTCCCGGAGATGTTCAAGGGAGAGCCTTAGCCGTGTGGTTACTGGTGGAGAAACAGCTGATGCGGAAGGGGTCTTCCCTCAGCCAGAGCTGGTGCAGGCACGGAAGACGTGGGAGTATTTGTGTGCCTCGGGCTGAAGAGGGGCGTTGGGTTTGTAGTACAGCTGTATCAACACCACCTCGTCGAGAAGCGCCAGGGAAGTGCCGGGGCTGGATGGTACAAAGCATATGCACACATTCAGTAACAGGCAGCATGAAAGAACTTGGGCTTTAAAATTCTGGTGTAATGAGTATAGGCAGGGTTTGAACCTGTGTGGCAAAATATTGATGTATTTACTGAAAGATTTCTGGAGAAAGGCCTTTATTTCAATAACATATAAATGCGTTGTGCCCCTCCCATTCTTTTGTAATTGTTTCTGGGTTTGGAGATAATTATCTTGATTTTATATGGTAATAATGTCTGTTTAAATGAATTGTTTGAAGGGATACTATTAAACTGAAACTTCTTTGTTTTAAAAATGAATATAAGTAATTTCAGGCTGTTCTTTTTGTCATTCTGTTCATATGTCTTTTACAATACATTAATTTTTTTGTGTGTGTTAAAAGAACATTCATTTTCTTATTTTCTTTGTGAAAGACTGGCAAATGGAAGGGGACAAATCACAGTAGTGCAACTATTTATTAATAATTTAAACAGATTGGAGAGGGTTTATGTTGTTTGGTATTGGTTTTGTTGGTTTTTGGTTTGCTGGGTTTTTTTGGTTTTTTTTTACATTTCTTGCCAGTAGAACTGTTAATAATAATCTTATGATTTAGGCAGATGGGATTAGACTGATAATTCTTTGTCCTTTCTGTTGACTTTAGACTGTGTATTCAAGCTAGGAATAAAATGGAAAAATGATTTCTTATTAAACTGAGTTTTTATCCAGCCTATATGTTATCCATAGAATTAGATGCTGATATTAATCTTGTGTTTCTGTTGTACTTTTACTTCAGTAGTTTGATCTGTCCTAAATATCACCCAGATGCCTCCAAGCATGGCTCTATTGTATTACACAGATCATAAAGCAAACCATCTAGACTGTAGAGTCTGCATCTTTTATCTTGTAAACCGATTTGTGTAAGGGGACCCCCAAGCACACATCCCAGTGATTTCTATGCTACAGCTTCATTGAAACCTTCTCCTGTGGATCTGATTGTGTGATTGGAGCTTAAACAGGAAAATGATACTGTGTCTGGGTATAAAAGCCAGTGAGGGAGGAAAAAAGAAATACAAGATTGTGTGTAGTAGCTAGTGTATATAGAAGGGCTTCATGGACTTGAAAAATATCAGACATTAAGTTAATTACCATAGACTTTTACTGAAATACTTTTTAGCTTGTGGCACAATGAGATATAGTTGGTGATGGTAGATGTAGTATGGTTCATTGTCTGGTTTTGTGTGTCATAGACTCCTAATTCAGATACTCTATTCTTGAATAGAGTCATGCTTATGTCTAACTAAAAAGCTTTTTAGAATAAAGTAAGTATCCTCCATATTTAACATGTGAGGCAACTGGGTGTTAAAGCTGAGATGTGATTTTTGTAGCAGAATTGGAAATGGAATGCATGTGTTGTGCTCTCTTCATGTAGCTCTTCATCTGTTGGAGAGTACTCTTCAACTGAATGTTTCGTCGCCACCTGAAGCAAGGAGTGGAGACTTCTTATTCCTGAGAAATTGCTTTATTTTAGAAAACGACAACATTATTGATAAAACATTAGAAAAATAGTAATTTAGAGTTAGGTTCAGTTTGGAGTTAGTCCTGCAAAGTCTAGTGTTGAGGTTTTATTGGGCTTTTAAAAATAGTAAATAAAAAGTAGCTTTTAAAAATCATAGCAATAATTGCAAATCCTCAACTCAAGATCATGGGTTTTTTCAGTCTGAATATTTAATTTATTAGTCTTCACTGAAATAATCTGATGTAATACCAAACTATGCCGTTAAGATCTTTTTTCCAACTGCATGACTGTAGTAAAATGTCGTTTATTATTACTATATCAGATGTTATAACTAGTAGTTGTGACTACCAGATTTTTTTTGTTTGTTTCATTTTTTGGAATGTTTGCAAATTTATTTTTTTTTTCTAAATCCATTTTTACATTGTTTGCATAAGATGAGCTGCTTTCAAGTATTTCAGAAACAGGCAAGCAATGACCAGGAATACAGGTATTCCTGTATGAAAGGCAAACAATTTAAAACTCTGCTTTTTAGATTGAGGTTGACAAGTAGTATTTTAAGAATCTTTAAGAATATTCCTTTGTCATTTTAAATCCCTATGTATTTTCTTATAAACCTGTGCTGTTGCATTCCATTAAGATTATACTTCATCTATTTTTGATTTGTGAGTTCTGAGGTAGAAAAACTCCTCAAAATTCCTCGTATATGTTACTGTGGTTGTCTGACCTCTGAACAGGTGTTAAGACAAGGTCCTTGTAATCTAACCATTTTTCTGGGCTGTTAGAAGATAAGAAAGCAAAATGTTAATTAAAAATTGCAGCTTGAATTATAGATATTTGGGAGTTTTAACAGGGATGAAATTAAGCCTGATATTTGCATCTGTATGTAACGATGCATCAGGTTGTGTCTGGATTAATACAGAACAGTTGACTCCCAAGTTTAATATATTTTTTAAGTAGCATTGTCCTTTCTGAAAGACATTCTCTCTGTGTAAGAAATGTAACATTTATTTTCTCAAGTCACCTAATGACATACAGCTAATTTAGAACTTCATAGTATATATTTGCATAGCAGCTACTGTTAATATGTGTAAGGAATGAGTTTATCCTGAAAACTGACCACTTGCAGAGGGCATAGGGCAGAAAACTGGCCGATAGCAGGATTAGATTTAGGGGTTCTCTTCTTAGCCAGTTCTCTGCACTGTTGTTTCTGTATTGGTCTTCAGCCATATTACAGTCTAGGAAGCTTTGCAGTAAATACACTGCATTATACAGAGACCAGAAAAGTTATTGGGGGGGGGGAATTCCTCAGCTGAATGTAATGTTTTTAATAGACTGATCAAAAATGGTTAGTGCTTTGTGTTGGAATCTGGGGTGCGGATTTGTCTGCAGAAAGGACCAAGCTGAGCAAACCAGAATTCCTACATGTATTAAAGGCTGCTAGTTCAACTGCAAATCAGGAATCAAGCAACTGTCCTGTAAAACTCCAAACCATGACAAATGTAAAATGATACAGGTAGGTACCTAGTATGTACTTTAAAGAAAAGCATGCATGTGCTGCTTGGAATTCTGGAAGTACTGTCTGGAGAGGGTTGAAACTTACTTTTAAAAGGTTCTTCAGTGCTCTTTGGATTGTTTAGTCTGTCATGCAAAGATCCTGCTGGGTGAGGTAGGTCTCATGCAATGTGAAAGTAATAGCTCAGTTCAGTTTGTGCTGCCATTAAATGCATGTGTAGGATGATGAAGCAGCAGGATATAATTAAGCACTGAATCTTATTTTTACTGAAAATAGGTAACGTTTAGAGTAGAACCCAAAGAGAGGTGGGAAGATTCATATATACCTATGCAGTTTTGTAAATGGCCTGGGAAAATCTCATCTGCATAAATTTTTCCGTCTCTGTTTTTACCCTTCCGGGTCTTATGTCCTTTGCATGTGTAGATAATAATGCTCTATTATCAGAGTAAGTTAGGTTAATAGTTAATGCAGAAATGCATGTACGTGTACAAGGATACAGGGGTGTTGTCCGGGAAGCTAGGGACCAGGTTAGGAAAGCTAAGGCCCAGTTAGAATTAAACTTGGCTAGGGATGTTAAAGGTAACAGG